>OX608078.1:125317831-125602432 GCA_951509765.1 Sphenella marginata
ACATTTTCTAAATCTTCAATTTAATCATATATTAACTAAAGAAGTTTAGCTACCATATAAATTGTAGTCAGTTGAGATCACTGGTATTCTAACTGAAATGTTCCTGTAGGGAACTTAATGCCATACAGATTTTTTCCGTTTTATATTTAAAAATACAAATACATTCATTAAAAGGTATTTTTAGCTGCGGCACTAACCACGGTTAAGAATCTTGCTTAATTCACCTTATTTGGTAGATGTCTTAAATATTGTGGTGAATGGCCTGTAATCTATATCATGGTGAAGAATTTGTAATCTATATATATAAAAATGAATTGGCGTTCGTATATACCGTCAGATCTCCGGATCGGCTCAACCGATTTTAAATATTTTTTCTTTAATGTTTCCAATCTGTTTCATGTCTCATTTACCACATAAATTCTTTTTTTTCTAATCTCAATTTAAATTTTTTTAGCTAATACTCAACAAGACATTTTCTAAATCTTCAATTTAATCATATATTAGCTAAAGAAGTTTAGCTACCATATACATTGTAGTCAGTTGAGATCACTGGTATTCTAACTGAAATGTTCCTGTAGGAAACTTAATGCCATACAGATTTTTTCCGTTTTATATTTAAAAATACAAATGGTGAATTCCTTTTCGCTACTATTGCGAATGTTGAAAAAGTGAATGAATGAAAAGTTTTGATTTTGAATATAGGTTGTTGATTGTGAATATAGGTTGTTATTCCGTCCTTTTTCATAGTCTATGTTATGGTGAAGAAGTTGTAATCTATATATATAAAAATGAATTGGCGTTGGTATATACCGTAAGATCTCCGGATCGGCTCAACCGATTTTAAATATTTTTTCTTTAATGTTTCCAATCTGTTTCATGTCTCATTTACCACATAAATTCTTTTTTTTTTTCTAATCTCAATTTAAATTTTTTTAGCTAATACTCAATAACGGCTTAACCGATTTTCAAAATTTTTTCTTTTCTTTATTCTATCGGACATAGTGTTTATTTATATAGAACAAAACATTTTCTAAATCTTCAATTTAATCATATATTAGCTAAAGAAGTTTAGCTGCCATATAAATTGTAGTCAGTTGAGATCACTGGTATTCTAACTGAAATGTTCCTGTAGGGAACTTAATGCCATACAGATTTTTTCCGTTTTATATTTAAAAATACAAATACATTCATTAAAAGGTATTTTTAGCTTCGGCACTAACCACGGTTAAGAATCTTGCTTAATTCACCTTATTTGGTAGATGTCTTAAATATTGTGGTGAATGGCCTGTAATCTATATCATGGTGAAGAAGTTGTAATCTATATATATAAAATGAATTGGCGTTCGTATATACCGTAAGATCTCCGGATCGGCTGAACTGATTTTAAATATTTTTTCTTTAATGTTTCCAATCTGTTTCATGTCTCATTTACCACATAAATTATTTTTTTTCTAATCTCAATTTACATTTTTTTTAGCTAATACTCAATAACGGCTTAACCGATTTTCAAAATTTTTTCTTTTCTTTATTCTATCGGACATAGTGTTTATTTATATAGAACAAAACATTTTCTAAATCTTCAATTTAATCATATATTAGCTAAAGAAGTTTAGCTACCATATAAATTGTAGTCAGTTGAGATCACTGGTATTCTAACTGAAATGTTCCTGTAGGGAACTTAATGCCATACAGATTTTTTCCGTTTTATATTTAAAAATACATTTTCTAAATCTTCAATTTAATCATATATTAGCTACAGAAGTTTAGCTACCATATAAATTTTGGTCAGTTGAGATCACTGGTATTCTAACTGCAATGTTCCTGTACGGAACTTAATGCCATACAGATTTTTCCGTTTTATATTTAAAAATACAAATACATTCATTAAAAGGTATTTTTAGCTTCGGCACTAACCACGGTTAAGAATCTTGCTTAATTCACCTTATTTGGTAGATGTCTTAAATATTGTGGTGAATGGCCAGTAATCTATATCATGGTGAAGAATTTGTAATCTATATATATAAAAATGAATTGGCGTTCGTATATACCGTAAGATCTCCGGATCGGCTCAGCCGATTTTAAATATTTTTTCTTTAATGTTTCCAATCTGTTTCATGTCTCATTTACCACATAAATTCTTTTTTTTCTAATCTCAATTTAAAATTTTTTTAGCTAATACTCAATAACGGCTTAACCGATTTTCAAAATTTTTTCTTTTCTTTATTCTATCGGACATAGTGTTTATTTATATAGAACAAAACATTTTCTAAATCTTCAATTTAATCATATATTAGCTAAAGAAGTTTAGCTACCATATACATTGTAGTCAGTTGAGATCACTGGTATTCTATCTTA
Source organism: Sphenella marginata (assembly GCA_951509765.1). Taxonomy (NCBI): domain Eukaryota; kingdom Metazoa; phylum Arthropoda; class Insecta; order Diptera; family Tephritidae; genus Sphenella; species Sphenella marginata. The sequence continues at coordinate 125,320,187 of OX608078.1, forward strand.
AATGTTCCTGTAGGGAACTTAATGCCATACAGATTTTTTCCGTTTTATATTTAAAAATACAAATGGTGAATTCCTTTTCGCTACTATTGCGAATGTTGAAAAAGTGAATGAATGAAAAGTTTTGATTGTGAATATAGGTTGTTATTCCGTCCTTTTTCATAATCTATGTTATGGTGAAGAATTTGTAATCTATATATATAAAAATGAATTGGCGTCCGTATATACCGTAAGATCTCCGGATCGGCTCAACCAATTTTTAATATTTTTTCTTTAATGTTTCCAATCTGTTTCATGTCTCATTTACCACATAAATTCTTTTTTTTCTAATCTCAATTTAAATTTTTTTTAGCTAATACTCAATAACGCCTTAACCGATTTTCAAAATTTTTTCTTTTCTTTATTCTATCGGACACAGTGTTTATTTATATAGAACAAAACATTTTCTAAATCTTCAATTTAATCATATATTAGCTAAAGAAGTTTAGCTACCATATACATTGTAGTCAGTTGAGATCACTGGTATTCTAACTGAAATGTTCCTGTAGGGAACTTAATGCCATACAGATTTTTTCCGTTTTATATTTAAAAATACAAATGGTGAATTCCTTTTCGCTACTATTGCGAATGTTGAAAAAGTGAATGAATGAAAAGTTTTGATTGTGAATATAGGTTGTTGATTGTGAATATAGGTTGTTATTCCGTCCTTTTTCATAACCTATGTTATGGTGAAGAAGTTGTAATCTATATATATAAAAATGAATTGGCGTTCGTATATACCGTAAGATCTCCGGATCGGCTCAACCGATTTTAAATATTTTTTCTTTAATGTTTCCAATCTGTTTCATGTCTCATTTACCACATAAATTCTTTTTTTTCTAATCTCAATTTAAATTTTTTTTAGCTAATACTCAATAACGGCTTAACCGATTTTCAAAATTTTTTCTTTTCTTTATTCTATCGGACATAGTGTTTATTTATATAGAACAAAACATTTTCTAAATCTTCAATTTAATCATATATTAGCTAAAGAAGTTTAGCTACCATATAAATTGTAGTCAGTTGAGATCACTGGTATTCTAACTGAAATGTTCCTGTAGGGAACTTAATGCCATACAGATTTTTTCCGTTTTATATTTAAAAATACAAATACATTCATTAAAAGGTATTTTTAGCTTCGGCACTAACCACGGTTAAGAATCTTGCTTAATTCACCTTATTTGGTAGATGTCTTAAATATTGTGGTGAATGGCCTGTAATCTATATCATGGTGAAGAAGTTGTAATCTATATATATAAAAATAAATTGGCGTTCGTATATACCGTAAGATCTCCGGATCGGCTGAACCGATTTTAAATATTTTTTCTTTAATGTTTCCAGTCTGTTTCACGTCTCATTTACCACATAAATTATTTTTTTTCTAATCTCAATTTAAATTTTTTTTAGCTAATACTCAATAACGGCTTAACCGATTTTCAAAATTTTTTCTTTTCTTTATTCTATCGGACATAGTGTTTATTTATATAGAACAAAACATTTTCTAAATCTTCAATTTAATCATATATTAGCTAAAGAAATTTAGCTACCATATAAATTGTAGTCAGTTGAGATCACTGGTATTCTAACTGAAATGTTCCTGTAGGGAACTTAATGCCATACAGATTTTTTCCGTTTTATATTTAAAAATACAAATACATTCATTAAAAGGTATTTTTAGCTTCGGCACTAACTACGGTTAAGAATCTTGCTTAATTCACCTTATTTGGTAGATGTCTTAAATATTGTGGTGAATGGCCTGTAATCTATATCATGGTGAAGAATTTGTAATCTATATATATAAAAATGAATTGGCGTTCATATATACCGTAAGGTCTCCGGATCGGCTCAACCGATTTTAAATATTTTTTCTTTAATGTTTCCAATCTGTTTCATGTCTCATTTACCACATAAATTCTTTTATTTCTAATCTCAATTTAAATTTTTTTAGCTAATACTCAATAACGGCTTAACCGATTTTCAAAATTTTTTCTTTTCTTTATTCTATCGGACATAGTGTTTATTTATATAGAACAAAACATTTTCTAAATCTTCAATTTAATCATATATTAGCTAAAGAAATTTAGCTACCATATAAATTGTAGTCAGTTGAGATCACTGGTATTCTAACTGAAATGTTCCTGTACGGAACTTAATGCCATACAGATTTTTTCCGTTTTATATTTAAAAATACAAATATATTCATTAAAAGGTATTTTTAGCTTCGGCACTAACCACGGTTAAGAATCTTGCTTAATTCACCTTATTTGGTAGATGTCTTAAATATTGTGGTGAGTGGCCTGTAATCTATATCATGGTGAAGAATTTGTAATCTATATATATAAAAATGAATTGGCGTTCGTATATACCGTAAGATCTCCGGATCGGCTCAACCGATTTTAAATATTTTTTCTTTAATGTTTCCAATCTGTTTCATGTCTCATTTACCACATAAATTCTTTTCTTTATAATCTCAATTTAAATTTTTTTTAGCTAATACTCAATAACGGCTTAACCGATTTTCAAAATTTTTTTTTTCTTTATTCTATCGGACATAGTGTTTATTTATATAGAACAAAACATTTTCTAAATCTTCAATTTAATCATATATTAGCTAAAGAAGTTTAGCTACCATATAAATTGTAGTCAGTTGAGATCACTGGTATTCTAACTGAAATGTTCCTGTAGGGAACTTAATGCCATACAGAGTTTTTCCGTTTTATATTTAAAAATACAAATACATTCATTAAAAGGTATTTTTAGCTTCGGCACTAACCACGGTTAAGAATCTTGCTTAATTCACCTTATTTGGTAGATGTCTTAAATATTGTGGTGAATGGCCTGTAATCTATATCATGGTGAAGAATTTGTAATCTATATATATAAAAATGAATTGGCGTTCGTATATACCGTAAGATCTCCGGATCGGCTCAACCGATTTTAAATATTTTTCCTTTAATGTTTCCAATCTGTTTCATGTCTCATTTACCACATAAATTCTTTTTTTTCTAATCTCAATTTAAAATTTTTTTAGCTAATACTCAATAACGGCTTAACCGATTTTCAAAATTTTTTCTTTTCTTTATTCTACCGGACATAGTGTTTATTTATATAGAACAAAACATTTTCTAAATCTTCAATTTAATCATATATTAGCTACAGAAGTTTAGCTCCCATATACATTGTAGTCAGTTGAGATCACTGGTATTCTAACTGAAATGTTCCTGTAGGGAACTTAATGCCATACAGATTTTTTCCGTTTTATATTTAAAAATACAAATACATTCATTAAAAGGTATTTTTAGCTTCGGCACTAACCACGGTTAAGAATCTTGCTTAATTCACCTTATTTGGTAGATGTCTTAAATATTGTGGTGAATGGCCTGAACTTTGATTTGCGGTGCATGGCTCAAACATTGTGGTGAATGGCCTGTAATCTAGATCATGGTGAAGAATTAGTAATCTATATATATAAAAATGAATTGGCGTTCGTGTATACCGTAAGATCTCCGGATCGGCTCAACCGATTTTATATATTTTTTCTTTAATGTTTCCAATCTGTTTCATGTCTCATTTACCACATAAATTCTTTTTTTTCTAATCTCAATTTAAAATTTTTTTAGCTAATACTCAATAACGGCTTAACCGATTTTCAAAATTTTTTCTTTTCTTTATTCTATCGGACATAGTGTTTATTTATATAGAACAAAACATTTTCTAAATCTTCAATTTAATCATATATTAGCTAAAGAAGTTTAGCTACCATATACATTGTAGTCAGTTGAGATCACTGGTATTCTAACTGAAATATTCCTGTAGGGAACTTAATGCCATACAAATTTTTTCCGTTTTATATTTAAAAATACAAATGGTGAATTCCTTTTCGCTACTATTGCGAATGTTGAAAAAGTGAATGAATGAAAAGTTTTGATTGTGAATATAGGTTGTTGATTGTGAATATAGGTTGTTATTCCGTCCTTTTTCATAATCTATGTTATGGTGAAGAAGTTGTAATCTATATATAAAAATGAAAATGTAGTTTTCCCAGTTAGGCTGTGTGCCGATCGGGCGCCATCCCGAACAAAAAAAAAAAAATTGTGATCAGTAAATCTGACAAAATATCGGAAAGTATCCACCAAAAATTGCCGTAATGGCTTCTGTTATTGTTATGCAACATACGTTTGTACATATCGTTGTTGCCTATGCGAAACCACCTATCGACCAAATGCAAAACTTCCCAAATCACAAAAGTGCAAAACCGCCTATAGGCAAAATAATTCCACAAAAAACTAACTCACTACTTAAAAGTTTAGTTCAATTCTATGTTATTCAGGTAAATATTATCTTTTAAGAACAGAAACAAAAATTAAGTTAAAAAATTAGCTATACATAGAAGTTAGGTTTTGCTCTCCTGTAAAATTTGACTGCTTTCAGATAGGTGGTTTTGCAAAGGCATCAACGATATGTATTCTGTGGTTCTTATGTGTTTTTTTTAGAACTACGAGGTCTAAACCTGTATCCGGAGAGCACAAATGTTATATTATCAGCAAAAGGAATGAACAATAACTCATAAATTTTTTCCAAAAAAGGGGTTCTTGCGGATATCTGCCTAGGATTTGAGTGAAAGTTTTAAACAGAATATACACATATGCATAAAAGTACAAAAATTCCCAAATTGTACACCAAATGCTGTGATCCAAATGGTTGAAAAAAGCAAAATTTTGACAGAGCGATGGTAAATTCTGACAGTTATCGTGGCAAATATAAAGGTAAAATTTTGACAACCAATAATGTCGGCACAGAGATGCATGTGCTGTTTACATTTATATTATTTCACATAAAGTTATGTTCACACGCGTTATTAAACACAAAAATATAATATAATGTATAATAGCAAATATTCGTTCACCATAGGACATTTGTTCACCTCATTTTACTCTGACGAAAACAAATATCATTTGATACACAGCCAAAGTCACAAAAGCCATAAGGCACTGATATGCATTGCAGAGTTAAAGAACTACGAAGGAAAAACATTGACAGGACAACGTCTGTCGGGTCAGCTAGTCTATATATATAAAAATGAATTGGCGTTCGTATATACCGTAAGATCTCCGGATCGGCTCAACCGATTTTAAATATTTTTTCTTTAATGTTTCCAATCTGTTTCATGTCACATTTACCACATAAATTCTTTTTTTTCTAATCTCAATTTAAAATTTTTTTAGCTAATACTCAATAACGGCTTAACCGATTTTCAAAATTTTTTCTTTTCTTTATTCTATCGGTCATAGTGTTTATTTATATAGAACAAAACATTTTCTAAATCTTCAATTTAATCATATATTAGCTAAAGAAGTTTAGCTACCATATAAATTGTAGTCAGTTGAGATCACTGGTATTCTAACTGAAATGTTCCTGTAGGGAACTTAATGCCATACAGATTTTTTCCGTTTTATATTTAAAAATACAAATACATTCATTAAAAGGTATTTTTAAGTTCGGCATTAACCACGGTAAAGAATCTTGCTTAATTCACCTTATTTGGTAGATGTCTTAAATATTGTGGTGAATGGCCTGAACTTTTCGCCGTCCACCTTCTTTGCCGTGGATGGCTCAAACATTGTGGTGAATGGCCTGTAATCTATGTCATGGTGAAGAAGTTGTAATCTATATATATAAAAATGAATTGGCGTTCGTGTATACCGTAAGATCTCCGGATCGGCTCAACCGATTTTAAATATTTTTTTCTTTAATGTTTCCAATCTGTTTCATGTCTCATTTACCACATATTTTCTTTTTTTTCTAATCTCAATTTAAAATTTTTTTAGCTAATACTCAATAACGGTTTAACCGATTTTAAAAAGTTTTTCTTTTCTTTATTCTATCGGACATAGTGTTTATTTATATAGAACAAAACATTTTCTAAATCTTTAATTTAATCATATATTAGCTAAAGAAGTTTAGCTACCATATAAATTGTAGTCAGTTGAGATCACTGGTATTCTAACTGAAATGTTCCTGTAGGGAACTTAATGCCATACAGATTTTTTCCGTTTTATATTTAAAAATACAAATGGTGAATTCCTTTTCGCTACTATTGCGAATGTTGAAAAAGTGAATTAATGAAAAGTTTTGATTGTGAATATAGGTTGTTGATTGTGAATATAGGTTGTTATTCCGTCCTTTTTCATAATCTATGTTATGGTGAAGAAGTTTTAATCTATATATATAAAAATGAATTGGCGTTCGTATATACCGTAAGATCTCCGGATCGGCTCAACCGATTTTAAATATTTTTTCTTCAATGTTTCCAATCTGTTTCATGTCTCATTTACCACATAAATTCTTTTTTTTCTAATCTCAATTTAAATTTTTTTAGCTAATACTCAATAACGGCTTAACCGATTTTCAAAATTTTTTCTTTTCATTATTCTATCGGACATAGTGTTTATTTATATAGAACAAAACATTTTCTAAATCTTCAATTTAATCATATATTAGCTAAAGAAGTTTAGCTACCATATACATTGTAGTCAGTTGAGATCACTGGTATTCTAACTGAAATGTTCCTGTAGGGAACTTAATGCCATACAGATTTTTTCCGTTTTATATTTTAAAATACAAATGGTGAATTCCTTTTCGCTACTATTGCGAATGCTGAAAAAGTGAATTAATGAAAAGTTTTGATTGTGAATGTAGGTTGTTGATTGTGAATATAGGTTGTTATTCCGTCCTTTTTCATAATCTATGTTATGGTGAAGAAGTTGTAATCTATATATATAAAAATGAATTGGCGTTCGTATATACCGTAAGATCTCCGGATCGGCTCAACCGATTTTAAATATTTTTTCTTCAATGTTTCCAATCTGTTTCAGGTCTCATTTACCACATAAATTCTTTTTTTTCTAATCTCAATTTAACTTTTTTTAGCTAATACTCAATAACGGCTTAACCGATTTTGAAAAGTTTTTCTTTTCTTTATTCTATCGGACATAGTGTTTATTTATATAGAACAAAACATTTTCTAAATCTTCAATTTAATCATATATTAGCTAAAGAAGTTTAGCTACCATATAAATTGTAGTCAGTTGAGATCACTGGTATTCTAACTGAAATGTTCCTGTAGGGAACTTAATGCCATACAGATTTTTTCCGTTTAAAAATACAAATGATGAATTCCTTTTCGCTACTATTGCGAATGTTGAAAAAGTGAATGAATGAAAAGTTTTGATTGTGAATATAGGTTGTTGATTGTGAATATAGGTTGTTATTCCGTCCTTTTTCATAATCTATGTTATGGTGAAGAAGTTGTAATCTATATATATATAAATGAATTGGCGTTCGTATATACCGTAAGATCTCCGGATCGGCTCAACCGATTTTAAATATTTTTTCTTTAATGTTTCCAATCTGTTTCATGTCTCATTTACCACATAAATTCTTTTTTTTCTAATCTCAATTTAAAATTTTTTTAGCTAATACTCAATAACGGCTTAACCGATTTTCAAAATTTTTTCTTTTCTTTATTCTATCGGTCATAGTGTTTATTTATATAGAACAAAACATTTTCTAAATCTTCAATTTAATCATATATTAGCTAAAGAAGTTTAGCTACCATATAAATTGTAGTCAGTTGAGATCACTGGTATTCTAACTGAAATGTTCCTGTAGGGAACTTAATGCCATACAGATTTTTTCCGTTTTATATTTAAAAATACAAATACATTCATTAAAAGGTATTTTTAGCTTCGGCATTAACCACGGTTAAGAATCTTGCTTAATTCACCTTATTTGGTAGATGTCTTAAATATTGTGGTGAATGGCCTGAACCGTGCGCCGTCCACCTTCTTTGCGTTGGATGGCTCAAACATTGTGGTGAATGGCCTGTAATCTATATCATGGTGAAGAAGTTGTAATCTATATATATAAAAATGAATTGGCGTTCGTGTATACCGTAAGATCTCCGGATCGGCTCAACCGATTTTAAATATTTTGTCTTTAATGTTTCCAATCTGTTTCATGTCTCATTTACCACATACATTTTTTTTTCTAATCTCAATTTAAAATTTTTTTAGCTAATACTCAATAACGGCTTAACCGATTTAGAAAATGTTTTCTTTTCTTTATTCTATCGGACATAGTGTTTATTTATGTAGAACAAAACATTTTCTAAATCTTCAATTTAATCATATATTAGCTAAAGAAGTTTAGCTACCATATAAATTGTGGTCAGTTGAGATCACTGGTACTCTAACTGAAATGTTCCTGTAGGGAACTTAATGCCATACAGATTTTTTCCGTTTTATATTTAAAAATACAAATACATTCATTAAAAGGTATTTTTAGCTTCGGCACTAACCACGGTTAAGAATCTTGCTTAATTCACCTTATTTGGTAGATGTCTTAAATATTGTGGTGAATGGCCTGTAATCTACAGTGTATCACTAAAGTGAGTATGCAGCATAAAACTAGTTAGCATTTACATTTTTTCCTTAAAAAATGTGCAAAAGTATTTATGATTTTTTACACTAGCAATAATATATAGCATTGCCTTACACAAAAACACAAACATATCAAACAAAAAATTATCCCGTTATCATATTCCGTTATGATTTCTTACAACATAGAGAAAATCACATCACAAAAGTAAGTATGCACTCATAAATGTTTTGAATTGCAGTTAAGCTGAACGCTTTTTAATCGCGAAAAAAAGTGACTAATTGTTTTTATATACATTATTAAATTCCGAAATTGATTTTTTTATTGTAAATTTTTCTAAATTGTAATAATGGCTCCCCATGGAAAAGAACTTTCACAAGATTTAAAGGATGTTATTATTAAATTATATAAAGAGCGGAAAAGTCAGCGTGAAATTGCAAAACTTGTCAATAAGAGCAGTTCCACAATACAGAAGATTATAGAAAAATATAATAAGGAGGGAAATACTAATAACAGGACTCGAACTGGGCGTCCAAACATCTTTAATGACAAGGAGAAACGGACTATCACAAAAAAAATAGAAGTGAATCCCAAAATAAGCGCTCCAAAAATAATGGCAGAAATTGAAAAAGAGAGTGGAAAAACCTGTAACCCGCAAACCATTCGTCGGGTTCTATATAATTCTGGTTACCATGGCCGTAACATCCGCAAAAAGCCATTTGTAAACAGCACCAATAGAAAAAAACGGTTGGACTTCGTTCGAGAGTATGAAAATAAAGATAAGAATTTCTGGAAATCAGTTATTTTTTCCGATGAAAGTAAATATAATATATTTGGCTCAGATGGATGTCGAAAAGTGTGGAGAAAAGTGAACGCTGAGCTCGATCCAAAAAATATGGCTGCCACAGTAAAACATGGTGGTGGATCTGTTATGGTATGGGGGTGTATTGCAGCATCAGGAGTTGGAAATCTGGTGATTATCGAAGAAATAATGGATAAGATGGTTTATTTGAACATTTTAAAAAATAATTTACATCAAAGCGCAGCTAAATTGGGACTAACAGGATCATTTGTATTCCAACAAGATAATGATCCCAAACACACAGCCCATATTGTAAGAGAATTTCTTTTGTATAATACACCAAAACAACTAAAAACACCGCCCCAGTCACCTGACCTTAACCCAATAGAACATCTGTGGGATTATCTCGAAACAAAAATTAGAAGTCATAGCATTACAAGCAAAGATACCCTAAAAGCTGCACTAATTGAGGAGTGGAACAAAATTCCACCTTCCGTTACCCAAAATCTTATCGCATCTATGCCATCAAGATTGAAATCAGTTAAAAAGGCCAAGGGCTATCCCACAAAATACTAAATATAAGTCTGAGTTGGGAAATTCAATCATGGTGCAGATTTCTGTGAACTGCATACTTACTTTTGTGACCTGAATTCCACAGTTTTTGTTTATTATATTGTTATTAATCAGTAATGAATTAGAAATATTTTAAGTTTTTATTATTTTTCTTAAGTTACCATATCAAATAAATGAAAAAATAAATATTTATGTTTATATTCAAATTTCTAAGCTATTTTTTTTTATCATTCCAATTATTTATATCGCTGCATACTCACTTTTGTGATACACTGTATATCATGGTGAAGAATTTGTAATCTATATATATAAAAATGAATTGGCGTTCATATATACCGTAAGATCTCCGGATCAGCTCAACCGATTTTAAATATTTTTTCTTTAATGTTTCCAATCTGTTTCATGTCTCATTTACCACATAAATTCTTTTTTTTCTAACCTCAATTTAAAATTTTTTTAGCTAATACTAAATAACGGCTTAACCGATTTTCAAAATTTTTCCTTTTCTTTATTCTATCGGACATAGTGTTTATTTATATAGAACAAAACATTTTCTAAATCTTCAATTTAATCATATATTAGCTAAAGAAGTTTAGCTACCATAGAAATTGTGGTCAGTTGAGATCACTGGTATTCTAACTGAAATGTTCCTGTAGGGAACTTAATGCCATACAGATTTTTTCCGTTTTATATTTAAAAATACAAATGGTGAATTCCTTTTCGCTACTATTGCGAATGTTGAAAAAGTGAATTAATGAAAAGTTTTGATTGTGAATATAGGTTGTTGATTGTGAATATAGGTTGTTATTCCGTCCTTTTTCATAATCTATGTTATGGTGAAGAAGTTTTAATCTATATATATAAAAATGAATTGGCGTTCGTATATACCGTAAGATCTCCGGATCGGCTCAACCGATTTTAAATATTTTTTCTTCAATGTTTCCAATCTGTTTCATGTCTCATTTACCACATAAATTCTTTTTTTTCTAATCTCAATTTAAATTTTTTTAGCTAATACTCAATAACGGCTTAACCGATTTTCAAAATTTTTTCTTTTCATTATTCTATCGGACATAGTGTTTATTTATATAGAACAAAACATTTTCTAAATCTTCAATTTAATCATATATTAGCTAAAGAAGTTTAGCTACCATATACATTGTAGTGAGTTGAGATCACTGGTATTCTAACTGAAATGTTCCTGTAGGGAACTTAATGCCATACAGATTTTTTCCGTTTTATATTTTAAAATACAAATGGTGAATTCCTTTTCGCTACTATTGCGAATGTTGAAAAAGTGAATTAATGAAAAGTTTTGATTGTGAATATAGGTTGTTGATTGTGAATATAGGTTGTTATTCCGTCCTTTTTCATAATCTATGTTATGGTGAAGAAGTTTTAATCTATATATATAAAAATGAATTGGCGTTCGTATATAACGTAAGATCGCCGGATCGGCTCAACCGATTTTAAATATTTTTTCTTCAATGTTTCCAATCTGTTTCATGTCTCATTTACCACATAAATTCTTTTTTTTCTAATCTCAATTTAAATTTTTTTAGCTAATACTCAATAACGGCTTAACCGATTTTCAAAATTTTTTCTTTTCATTATTCTATCGGACATAGTGTTTATTTATATAGAACAAAACATTTTCTAAATCTTCAATTTAATCATATATTAGCTAAAGAAGTTTAGCTACCATATACATTGTAGTCAGTTGAGATCACTGGTATTCTAACTGAAATGTTCCTGTAGGGAACTTAATGCCATACAGATTTTTTCCGTTTTATATTTTAAAATACAAATGGTGAATTCCTTTTCGCTACTATTGCGAATGTTGAAAAAGTGAATTAATGAAAAGTTTTGATTGTGAATATAGGTTGTTGATTGTGAATATAGGTTGTTATTCCGTCCTTTTTCATAATCTATGTTATGGTGAAGAAGTTGTAATCTATATATATAAAAATGAATTGGCGTTCGTATATACCGTAATATCTCCGGATCGGCTCAACCGATTTTAAATATTTTTTCTTCAATGTTTCCAATCTGTTTCAGGTCTCATTTACCACATAAATTCTTTTTTTTCTAATCTCAATTTAACTTTTTTTAGCTAATACTCAATAACGGCTTAACCGATTTTGAAAAGTTTTTCTTTTCTTTATTCTATCGGACATAGTGTTTATTTATATAGAACAAAACATTTTCTAAATCTTCAATTTAATCATATATTAGCTAAAGAAGTTTAGCTACCATATAAATTGTAGTCAGTTGAGATCATTGGTATTCTAACTGAAATGTTCCTGTAGGGAACTTAATGCCATACAGATTTTTTCCGTTTAAAAATACAAATGATGAATTCCTTTTCGCTACTATTGCGAATGTTGAAAAAGTGAATGAATGAAAAGTTTTGATTGTGAATATAGGTTGTTGATTGTGAATATAGGTTGTTATTCCGTCCTTTTTCATAATCTATGTTATGGTGAAGAAGTTGTAATCTATATATATAAAAATGAATTGGCGTTCGTATATACCGTAAGATCTCCGGATCGGCTCAACCGATTTTAAATATTTTTTCGTTAATGTTTCCAATCTGTTTCATGTCTCATTTACCACATAAATTCTTTTTTTTCTAATCTCAATTTAAAATTTTTTTAGCTAATACTCAATAACGGCTTAACCGATTTTCAAAATTTTTTCTTTTCTTTATTCTATCGGTCATAGTGTTTATTTATATAGAACAAAACATTTTCTAAATCTTCAATTTAATCATATATTAGCTAAAGAAGTTTAGCTACCATATAAATTGTAGTCAGTTGAGATCACTGGTATTCTAACTGAAATGTTCCTGTAGGGAACTTAATGCCATACAGATTTTTTCCGTTTTATATTTAAAAATACAAATACATTCATTAAAAGGTATTTTTAGCTTCGGCATTAACCACGGTTAAGAATCTTGCTTAGTTCACCTTATTTGGTAGATGTCTTAAATATTGTGGTGAATGGCCTGAACTTTGCGCCGTCCACCTTCTTTGCGGTGGATGGCTCAAACATTGTGGTGAATGGCCTGTAATCTATATCATGGTGAAGAAGTTGTAATCTATATATATAAAAATGAATTGGCGTTCGTGTATACCGTAAGATCTCCGGATCGGCTCAACCGATTTTAAATATTTTGTCTTTAATGTTTCCAATCTGTTTCATGTCTCATTTACCACATACATTTTTTTTTCTAATCTCAATTTAAAATTTTTTTAGCTAATACTCAATAACGGCTTAACCGATTTAGAAAATGTTTTCTTTTCTTTATTCTATCGGACATAGTGTTTATTTATGTAGAACAAAACATTTTCTAAATCTTCAATTTAATCATATATTAGCTAAAGAAGTTTAGCTACCATAGAAATTGTGGTCAGTTGAGATCACTGGTATTCTAACTGAAATGTTCCTGTAGGGAACTTAATGCCATACAGATTTTTTCCGTTTTATATTTAAAAATACAAATACATTCATTAAAAGGTATTTTTAGCTTCGGCACTAACCACGGTTAAGAATCTTGCTTAATTCACCTTATTTGGTAGATGTCTTAAATATTGTGGTGAATGGCCTGTAATCTATATCATGGTGAAGAATTTGTAATCTATATATATAAAAATGAATTGGCGTTCATATATACCGTAAGATCTCCGGATCAGCTCAACCGATTTTAAATATTTTTTCTTTAATGTTTCCAATCTGTTTCATGTCTCATTTACCACATAAATTCTTTTTTTTCTAACCTCAATTTAAAATTTTTTTAGCTAATACTAAATAACGGCTTAACCGATTTTCAAAATTTTTCCTTTTCTTTATTCTATCGGACATAGTGTTTATTTATATAGAACAAAACATTTTCTAAATCTTCAATTTAATCATATATTAGCTAAAGAAGTTTAGCTACCATAGAAATTGTGGTCAGTTGAGATCACTGGTATTCTAACTGAAATGTTCCTGTAGGGAACTTAATGCCATACAGATTTTTTCCGTTTTATATTTAAAAATACAAATGGTGAATTCCTTTTCGCTACTATTGCGAATGTTGAAAAAGTGAATGAATGAAAAGTTTTGATTGTGAATATAGATTGTTATTCCGTCCTTTTCATAATCTATGTTATGGTGAAGAATTTGTAATCTATATATATAAAAATGAATTGGCGTTCGTATATACCGTAAGATCTCCGGATCGGCTCAACCGATTTTAAATATTTTTTCTTTAATGTTTCCAATCTGTTTCAGGTCTCATTTACCACATAAATTCTTTTTTTTCTAATCTCAATTTAACTTTTTTTAGCTAATACTCAATAACGGCTTAACCGATTTTGAAAAGTTTTTCTTTTCTTTATTCTATCGGACATAGTGTTTATTTATATAGAACAACACATTTTCTAAATCTTCAATTTAATCATATATTAGCTAAAGAAGTTTAGCTACCATAGAAATTGTGGTCAGTTGAGATCACTGGTATTCTAACTGAAATGTTCCTGTAGGGAACTTAATGCCATACAGATTTTTTCCGTTTTATATTTAAAAATACAAATGGTGAATTCCTTTTCGCTACTATTGCGAATGTTGAAAAAGTGAATTAATGAAAAGTTTTGATTGTGAAAATAGGTTGTTGATTGTGAATATAGGTTGTTATTCCGTCCTTTTTCATAATCTATGTTATGGTGAAGAAGTTTTAATCTATATATATAAAAATGAATTGGCGTTCGTATATACCGTAAGATCTCCGGATCGGCTCAACCGATTTTAAATATTTTTTCTTCAATGTTTCCAATCTGTTTCATGTCTCATTTACCACATAAATTCTTTTTTTTCTAATCTCAATTTAAATTTTTTTAGCTAATACTCAATAACGGCTTAACCGATTTTCAAAATTTTTTCTTTTCATTATTCTATGGGACATAGTGTTTATTTATATAGAACAAAACATTTTCTAAATCTTCAATTTAATCATATATTAGCTAAAGAAGTTTAGCTACCATATACATTGTAGTCAGTTGAGATCACTGGTATTCTAACTGAAATGTTCCTGTAGGGAACTTAATGCCATACAGATTTTTTCCGTTTTATATTTTAAAATACAAATGGTGAATTCCTTTTCGCTACTATTGCGAATGTTGAAAAAGTGAATTAATGAAAAGTTTTGATTGTGAATATAGGTTGTTGATTGTGAATATAGGTTGTTATTCCGTCCTTTTTCATAATCTATGTTATGGTGAAGAAGTTGTAATCTATATATATAAAAATGAATTGGCGTTCGTATATACCGTAAGATCTCCGGATCGGCTCAACCGATTTTAAATATTTTTTCTTCAATGTTTCCAATCTGTTTCAGGTCTCATTTACCACATAAATTCTTTTTTTTCTAATCTCAATTTAACTTTTTTTAGCTAATACTCAATAACGGCTTAACCGATTTTGAAAAGTTTTTCTTTTCTTTATTCTATCGGACATAGTGTTTATTTATATAGAACAAAACATTTTCTAAATCTTCAATTTAATCATATATTAGCTAAAGAAGTTTAGCTACCATATAAATTGTAGTCAGTTGAGATCATTGGTATTCTAACTGAAATGTTCCTGTAGGGAACTTAATGCCATACAGATTTTTTCCGTTTAAAAATACAAATGATGAATTCCTTTTCGCTACTATTGCGAATGTTGAAAAAGTGAATGAATGAAAAGTTTTGATTGTGAATATAGGTTGTTGATTGTGAATATAGGTTGTTATTCCGTCCTTTTTCATAATCTATGTTATGGTGAAGAAGTTGTAATCTATATATATAAAAATGAATTGGCGTTCGTATATACCGTAAGATCTCCGGATCGGCTCAACCGATTTTAAATATTTTTTCGTTAATGTTTCCAATCTGTTTCATGTCTCATTTACCACATAAATTCTTTTTTTTCTAATCTCAATTTAAAATTTTTTTAGCTAATACTCAATAACGGCTTAACCGATTTTCAAAATTTGTTCTTTTCTTTATTCTATCGGTCATAGTGTTTATTTATATAGAACAAAACATTTTCTAAATCTTCAATTTAATCATATATTAGCTAAAGAAGTTTAGCTACCATATAAATTGTAGTCAGTTGAGATCACTGGTATTCTAACTGAAATGTTCCTGTAGGGAACTTAATGCCATACAGATTTTTTCCGTTTTATATTTAAAAATACAAATACATTCATTAAAAGGTATTTTTAGCTTCGGCATTAACCACGGTTAAGAATCTTGCTTAATTCACCTTATTTGGTAGATGTCTTAAATATTGTGGTGAATGGCCTGAACTTTGCGCCGTCCACCTTCTTTGCGGTGGATGGCTCAAACATTGTGGTGAATGGCCTGTAATCTATATCATGGTGAAGAAGTTGTAATCTATATATATAAAAATGAATTGGCGTTCGTGTATACCGTAAGATCTCCGGATCGGCTCAACCGATTTTAAATATTTTGTCTTTAATGTTTCCAATCTGTTTCATGTCTCATTTACCACATACATTTTTTTTTCTAATCTCAATTTAAAATTTTTTTAGCTAATACTGAATAACGGCTTAACCGATTTAGAAAATGTTTTCTTTTCTTTATTCTATCGGACATAGTGTTTATTTATGTAGAACAAAACATTTTCTAAATCTTCAATTTAATCATATATTAGCTAAAGAAGTTTAGCTACCATAGAAATTGTGGTCAGTTGAGATCACTGGTATTCTAACTGAAATGTTCCTGTAGGGAACTTAATGCCATACAGATTTTTTCCGTTTTATATTTAAAAATACAAATACATTCATTAAAAGGTATTTTTAGCTTCGGCACTAACCACGGTTAAGAATCTTGCTTAATTCACCTTATTTGGTAGATGTCTTAAATATTGTGGTGAATGGCCTGTAATCTATATCATGGTGAAGAATTTGTAATCTATATATATAAAAATGAATTGGCGTTCATATATACCGTAAGATCTCCGGATCAGCTCAACCGATTTTAAATATTTTTTCTTTAATGTTTCCAATCTGTTTCATGTCTCATTTACCACATAAATTCTTTTTTTTCTAACCTCAATTTAAAATTTTTTTAGCTAATACTAAATAACGGCTTAACCGATTTTCAAAATTTTTCCTTTTCTTTATTCTATCGGACATAGTGTTTATTTATATAGAACAAAACATTTTCTAAATCTTCAATTTAATCATATATTAGCTAAAGAAGTTTAGCTACCATAGAAATTGTGGTCAGTTGAGATCACTGGTATTCTAACTGAAATGTTCCTGTAGGGAACTTAATGCCATACAGATTTTTTCCGTTTTATATTTAAAAATACAAATGGTGAATTCCTTTTCGCTACTATTGCGAATGTTGAAAAAGTGAATGAATGAAAAGTTTTGATTGTGAATATAGATTGTTATTCCGTCCTTTTCATAATCTATGTTATGGTGAAGAATTTGTAATCTATATATATAAAAATGAATTGGCGTTCGTATATACCGTAAGATCTCCGGATCGGCTCAACCGATTTTAAATATTTTTTCTTTAATGTTTCCAATCTGTTTCATGTCTCATTTACCACATAAATTCCTTTTTTTCTAATCTCAATTTAAAATTTGTTTAGCTAATACTCAATAACGGCTTAACCGATTTTCAAAATTTTTCCTTTTCTTTATTCTATCGGACATAGTGTTTATTTATGTAGAACAAAACATTTTCTAAATCTTCAATTTAATCATATATTAGCTAAAGAAGTTTAGCTACCATATAAATTTTGGTCAGTTGAGATCACTGGTATTCTAACTGAAATGTTCCTGTAGGGAACTTAATGCCATACAGATTTTTTCCGTTTTATATTTAAAAATACAAATGGTGAATTCCTTTTCGCTACTATTGCGAATGTTGAAAAAGTGAATGAATGAAAAGTTTTGATTGTGAATATAGGTTGTTATTCCGTCCTTTTTCATAATCTATGTTATAGTGAAGAATTTGTAATCTATATATGAAATGAATTGGCGTTCGTATATACCATAAGATCTCCGGATCGGCTCAACCGATTTTAAATATTTTTTCTTTAATGTTTCCAATCTGTTTCATGTCTCATTTACCACATACATTTTTTTTTTTCTAATCTCAATTTAAAATTTTTTTAGCTAATACTCAATAACGGCTTAACCGATTTTCAAAATTTTTCCTTTTCTTTATTCTATCGGACATAGTGTTTA
Organism: Sphenella marginata; assembly: GCA_951509765.1. Classification (NCBI taxonomy): domain Eukaryota; kingdom Metazoa; phylum Arthropoda; class Insecta; order Diptera; family Tephritidae; genus Sphenella; species Sphenella marginata. The sequence continues at coordinate 125,338,288 of OX608078.1, forward strand.
TTTATGTAGAACAAAACATTTTCTAAATCTTCAATTTAATCATATATTAGCTAAAGAAGTTTAGCTACCATAGAAATTGTGGTCAGTTGAGATCACTGGTATTCTAACTGAAATGTTCCTGTAGGGAACTTAATGCCATACAGATTTTTTCCGTTTTATATTTAAAAATACAAATGGTGAATTCCTTTTCGCTACTATTGCGAATGTTGAAAAAGTGAATGAATGAAAAGTTTTGATTGTGAATATAGATTGTTATTCCGTCCTTTTCATAATCTATGTTATGGTGAAGAATTTGTAATCTATATATATAAAAATGAATTGGCGTTCGTATATACCGTAAGATCTCCGGATCGGTTCAACCGATTTTAAATATTTTTTCTTTAATGTTTCCAATCTGTTTCATGTCTCATTTACCACATACATTTTTTTTTTCTAATCTCAATTTAAAATTTTTTTAGCTAATACTAAATAACGGCTTAACCGATTTTCAAAATTTTTCCTTTTCTTTATTCTATCGGACATAGTGTTTATTTATATAGAACAAAACATTTTCTAAATCTTCAATTTAATCATATATTAGCTAAAGAAGTTTAGCTACCATAGAAATTGTGGTCAGTTGAGATCACTGGTATTCTAACTGAAATGTTCCTGTAGGGAACTTAATGCCATACAGATTTTTTCCGTTTTATATTTAAAAATACAAATGGTGAATTCCTTTTCGCTACTATTGCGAATGTTGAAAAAGTGAATGAATGAAAAGTTTTGATTGTGAATATAGATTGTTATTCCGTCCTTTTCATAATCTATGTTATGGTGAAGAATTTGTAATCTATATATATAAAAATGAATTGGCGTTCGTATATACCGTAAGATCTCCGGATCGGCTCAACCGATTTTAAATATTTTTTCTTTAATGTTTCCAATCTGTTTCATGTCTCATTTACCACATACATTTTTTTTTTCTAATCTCAATTTAAAATTTTTTTTAGCTAATACTCAATAACGGCTTAACCGATTTTCAAAATTTTTCCTTTTCTTTATTCTATCGGACATAGTGTTTATTTATGTAGAACAAAACATTTTCTAAATCTTCAATTTAATCATATATTAGCTAAAGAAGTTTAGCTACCATATAAATTTTGGTCAGTTGAGATCACTGGTATTCTAACTGAAATGTTCCTGTAGGGAACTTAATGCCATACAGATTTTTTCCGTTTTATATTTAAAAATACAAATGGTGAATTCCTTTTCGCTACTATTGCGAATGTTGAAAAAGTGAATGAATGAAAAGTTTTGATTGTGAATATAGATTGTTATTCCGTCCTTTTTCATAATCTATGTTATGGTATTGAATTGGCGTTCGTATATACCGTAAGATCTCCGTATCGGCTCAACCGATTTTAAATATTTTTTCTTTAACGTTTCCAATCTGTTTCATGTCTCATTTACCACATACATTTTTTTTTTTCTAATCTCAATTTAAAATTTTTTTAGCTAATACTCAATAACGGCTTAACCGATTTAGAAAATTTTTTCTTTTCTTTATTCTATCGGACATAGTGTTTATTTATATAGAACAAAATATTTTCTAAATCCTCAATTTAATCATATATTAACTAAAGAAGTTTAGCTACCATATAAATTGTAGTCAGTTGAGATGACTGGTATTCTAACTGAAATGTTCCTGTAGGGAAGACAACAGCCAAAAGATTTGATTGTGATTATAGATTTTTATTCAGTAATTTTTCCAAATGGTGAATTCCTTTTCGCTACCTTATTGCGGTGGATGGCTCAAACATTGTGGTGAATGGCCTGTAATCTATATCATGGTGAAGAAGTTGTAATCTATATATATAAAAATGAATTGGCGTTCGTATATACCGTAAGATCTCCGGATCGGCTCAACCGATTTTAAATATTTTGTCTTTAATGTTTCCAATCTGTTTCATGTCTCATTTACCACATACATTTTTTTTTTCTAATCTCAATTTAAATTTTTTTTAGCTAATACTCAATAACGGCTTAACCGATTTAGAAAATGTTTTCTTTTCTTTATTCTATCGGACATAGTGTTTATTTATATGGAACAAAATATTTTCTAAATCCTCAATTTAATCATATATTAACTAAAGAAGTTTAGCTACCATATAAATTGTAGTCAGTTGAGATCACTGGTATTCTAACTGAAATGTTCCTGTAGGGAAGACAACAACCAAAAGTTTTGATTGTGATTATAGATTTTTATTCCGTAATTTTTCCAAATGGTGAATTCGTTTTCGCTACCTTATTGCGGTGGATGGCTCAAACATTGTGGTGAATGGCCTGTAATCTATATCATGGTGAAGAAGTTGTAATCTATATATAAAAATGAAAATGTAGTTTTCCCAGTTAGGCTGTGTGCCGATCGGGCGTCATCCCGAACAAAAAAAAAAAATTGTGATCAGTAAATCTGACAAAATATCGGAAAGTATCCACCAAAAATTGCCGTAATGGCTTCTGTTATTGTTATGCAACATACGTTTGTACATATCGTTGTTGCCTATGCGAAACCACCTATCGACCAAATGCAAAACTTCCCAAATCACAAAAGTGCAAAACCGCCTATAGGCAAAATAATTCCACAAAAAACTAACTCACTACTTAAAAGTTTAGTTCAATTCTATGTTATTCAGGTAAATATTATCTTTTAAAAATAGAAACAAAAATTAAGTTAAAACATTAGCTATACATAGAAGTTAGGTTTTGCTCTCCTGTAAAATTTGACTGCTTTCAGATAGGTGGTTTTATAAAGGCATCAACGATATGTATTCTGTGGTTCTTTGTTTTTTTTTTTAGAACTACGAGGTCTAAACCTGTATCCGGAGAGCACAAATATTATATTATTAGCAAAAGGAATGAACAATAACTCATAAATTTTTTCCAAAAAAGGGGTTCTTGCGGATATCTGCCTAGGATTTGAGTGAAAGTTTTAAACAGAATATACACTTATGCATAAAAGTGCAAAAATTACACAGGTTGCACGTTGGAATACGTACAACAAAAATTCCCAAATTGTACACCAAAGGCTGTGTTCCAAATGGTTGAAAAAAGCAAAATTTTGACAGAGCGATGGTAAATTCTGACAGTTATCGTGGTAAATATAAAGGTAAAATTTTGACAACCAATAATGTCGGCACAGAGATGCATGTGCTGTTTAGATTCATATTATTTCACATAAAGTTGTTGCCTATGCGAAAAAGTTATGTTCACACGCGTTATTAAACACAAAAATATAATATAAAACCTAATAGCAAATATTCGTTCCCCATAGGAAATTTGGGTGGCGCGAACTAACGTCAGTGGAATTAACGTCAGTGACGTTAATTCGCACCCAAAAAGCGAATTAATGTCAGTGACATTAAGACGCATGACACAAAACGAATTAAAGTCAGTGCCGTTAATTCGTAGAATATTTTGACTTTAGTTCGCTTTGGACAAGCGAATTAATGTCATTGAGGCATTTGGGTTTGAGATTCGACGAAGTAGCGCCGCAGTCGAAAATTTGACTTAGGTCAGATCCCCAATTCGGGGGTGATCCACGGTATTTATGTGCAGAACTCCTTTCCGCATTGGCGGCCTTCGGCCGCGCTTCAAAAAATAACCCTGGGCTACGCCATTCCAACTCCGGGTGTGTGCCATAGCCGTGGCTACCGCCACGGTGATGTCCTTCCGCGTGCCACGTTTCCCACTTTTCCACTTTTTTGGCTCAGCCTAATGTGCCATTACAACAACCACATGAAAATGGCAGAACATTTTTAACTTTAACTGCAAATAACTTTTGAACGGTTGAAAGAAATCTCATTTCAGATTCTAAATCTAGACGTGGGTTGTCGTTTACGTGGGGTACCGAGCGCTAATACACAACCAAAAATGTTGAGATATGTATCAGGAGACGCGCTTTGGTCCCAGGAGCATGAATATAACTTGTTGGATATAATTATTGATTTCAGGTCGGAGTTAAAATATAAAGCACAATATTCACAAACGATGTTGACGACACGACTTGTTTATTAGAACTACTTTATGTATTCGTTACATTTCAATTTAGAGAACTACAAAAGTGAATAACACAAAACGTCAGAAGAGAAAAAGGAGTAGAGCAATTAATGTTGCCAGACTATTTAATATTAAGTGCCAAAATATTTAGCTTACTATTTCAACACTTCTTCTTAAGCGAATATTTTACTTTAAATTCATTTCAATTTAAACCAAGTAAATTAACAAAGCCAACGTGCTTTTGTTTCGACAAACTCTTTGTAAAAACGTCTGCAACATTTTTATCTGTGGATACAAACTTCAATTCAATTTCATTATTAGCTACTTTTTCTCTTATGAAGTGAAATTTAATATCAATGTGTTTGGTACGTTTATGATGCACAGGATTTTTGGATATGTGCTGTGCACTCATATTATCACCAAATATGACCATTGCTTCATCTGCTGACCAACCAATTTCTGCCAGTAGATTTCGTAAATATACAGCCTCTTTTGCGGCTACTGTGAGAGCTACATACTCTGCCTCTGTACTGCTTAGTGCGACAATGCTTTGCTTTGCGGAAGACCATGAAAATGCGCTGCCTCCCAGAAAGAAAGCATACCCTGAATAAGACCTTCGGTCCAACTGATCATTCGCCCAATCTGCATCTGCGAAACCTTGGACTGGTTCGCCCGTTTTGCGATATACTATATTCAGATGTATAGTGCCAGCGAGGTATCGCATAATGTGTTTTGCTGCAGCCTCGTGCTCAGCATGCGGATTTGTGTTGCGCTGTGACAATTTGCTTACTGCATGCAAAATGTCCGGCCGACTCAAAATTGCCAGATACATTAAAGAACCAATCAATGACTGATAGTGCGTTACATTGACTTTAACGCATTTGTCATTTTTCCACCCGACGTTGAACCCTGGATCAAGTGGTGTGGATACTGTTTTGCAGTTTTGCATACCATATGTTTCTAAAAGGTTTCTGATATACGTTTTTTGGCATAGTGTTACAGAACCTTGTTTGCCTTCTCGTTGAATTTCAAGCCCAAGAAAATATGAGAGCGGGCCGCCATCATGCATCTCGAATTTTGATGACATTTGCTTCTTAATCGCTTTTATCTCCTTCTCGCTCGGCGATATGATTACAATGTCGTCGACGTAAACCGCGATGTAAGAACTTTGTTGCTGCCGTTGTTTTATGTACAAGCACGCCTCGTACTTGCTACGTGTGAAGCCTATGCTTTGCAGGACTTCATCTAGCGTATGGTTCCATGCACGTCCAGATTGCTTAAGCCCGTATATTGCCTTTTTAAGCTTAAGCACTTTGCTGGGATGTGCAGTGCTCAGAAAGTTTGATGGCTGCTTCATGTAGACATCCTCGTCTAAGTTGCTGTTTAAATATGCATTTGAGATATCGACTTGATGCATATGTAACTGTTTTTCTGCTGCTATTGCGAACAACATTCGAAGGGTTTCATAGCGTATGACGGGTGAAAACGTTTCCCAATAGTTAACGCCCAACTGTTGTGAACACCCCTTTGCAACCAGCCTCGATTTAAATCTTTCGATTTCGCCGTGTTTGTTCCGCTTGATTCGGAATACCCATTTGGAGCCTATTACCTTTGCACCTGGAGGTAAATCAACTAAACTCCAAGTATCATTTGCTATTAGAGCGTTGTACTCTGACCGCATTGACTCTTGCCAATTTCGTGCATATTGGCCCTGCAATGCTTCGTGCACCGTTTTTGGTGTCTCAATGTCATCTAACGAATTTAGATTATTTAGTGTGTTATATACTTTTTTGGGTCTGCCCACCTGACCTGTACGCAGATATGTTGGTCGCCCTGGCGCGCGTTGTTGTTGCTGCTCATGACAACTTTCTTCATCTTCGCTTGCACTGACAAACTCTTCCACCTCTTCGTCGGAGTTGTCATGCTCGTGTTGCAAATCTTCGCTGATAGATTCGCCCCCTGTACTTTGTACATCGTTATTTACGTTTTGGAATGAAGATTCCACCTCTTCTTCTGAAGACGTATGCGACTCAAGACGAATAATGTTTGTCATAAAGTCATCATTGCGATCTGATATATCGCACCCTTTACTAACTACTGTATCAAACTCACCTTCAACGAATTTGACATCTCTACGCGCTATCACTTGACGTTTTTTACGATCGTATAGGCGATACGCTTTTTGTGTTGTTGAGTAGCCTACGAAAATATATTCTTTGCCCTTTGGCTTGAATTTGCCTTTACTTGTTTTATCTACGGCAAAAGCGCGTGAACCAAAAATACGTAAATGTTTTACCGATGCTTTACGATTTTTATATATTTCAAACGGAGTATGCCCACTTAACGCATTTGTGGGGCACCTATTACGCAAATATACCGCGGTTTGCACAGCCTCAGCCCATAAAAACTCTTCTAATTTAGCATGTATCAGAAGGCTTTTTGCCATTTCAACTATTGTCCTATTTGCGCGTTCAGCTACGCCGTTTTGCTGAGGTGTGTACGGTACCGTGTTTTGTCTTTTAATACCACAACTACTTAAGAAACTTTCAAAATTTTTGTTCATATATTCGGTACCATTGTCCGTACGCAAGCATTTTATTTTCTTGCCTGTTTGTAATTCAACATAACTTTTAAATAGTTTGAATTTCTCAAAAACTTCACTTTTGGCACGCATAAAATAGATATGAATTTTTCTCGAATAATCATCAATGAATGTGACAAAATATCGATTTCCACCTAACGATTTAACATTCATTGGCCCACAAACATCACTATGTACTAGCTCTAGTACACACTTTGATACACGTTTAGCTTTCTTTGGAAATGGTAAAGCACAAATCTTTGATTGATTACACGTGTCACAGTTTATGTTTGTTTGTATGTTTTTAATGTCCATACCTTCCACTAGTTTTTTATCACTTAGCATCTTTAAACTTTGAAAATTTAAATGTCCATATCTATCATGCCACATTTTTGCATTAGAGTCCATTACCATATTCACCACACTGGTCGAATCACAGTCCTTATCTTTGTACAAATACAAATTCCCTTCTTGCATTGCACGTAACACTGTTTTACCATTTTTTGTCTTTATTTGCGCATATTCACCACTGAATGTAATAAAATTTTGATTTTGTGCAGCTTTGCTGACCGACAAAAAATTCATTTGCAACGTTGGTACATACAAAACGTCGCGCATCTCAATATTTACTTTGTTTACTTTTAGCAGAACCGTGCCGATACCTAACGACTCTATGTATTTATCGGCTGCTAATTTAACCGCTGACTTCTTTTCAACAAAAGATACAAATTTGTCTTTGTTACAGCACATATGTGTTGTTGCACCACTGTCAATACACCACATATTTTTGTTTTGATTAGCAACACTCATATGCAAAACACAATTTGTTTGGTTTTCTTTTTTACGTTCTTGTTGCTCTGCCGCTCTCTTGCGACATTCACTCGCGCGATGACCTGGCTTTTCACAGTAAAAACACTTGCCTTTGAATTGCTTTTGATCGTTTGTTTTGTTTTGTGTAGCACTGTCACTATGACTGCCTTTGGCATGTCGCTTTTTGTTTTGCTGCGCAACCGTTTGCGCTTGTGTATGCGCGTAAACCGACGCCGTCGCGTCTGCATTTTCTCTTTCACATACTTCTGCTTTGCGCGAACCTTCTTCTAAAAATTTTAATTTTACCGTTTCAAATTTTGGCAAGTCGTCGCGTGTCTCAATTGCGACTACAAAATTTTCCCAAGAATTTGGTAAACTAGATAAAAACATTATCACTTTTAGCTCATCACTCATTTTGATGTCTAGCTCGTCCAATCTATTTAATGTTTCTTCAAATTCTTTTATGTACTGTGGTACGTTGTCACTGTTTTGCATTCTAAACCGCACTAATTTTTGGTATAGTTGCACTTTTTTCACTGGCCCTCTTGGCAGATGGATTTCGCGCAATTTTTTCCATGCGTCCGCCGCATTTGCACACGATTTTATATGCATTAACTGTGTAGATTTCACATTTAAAATTATGAAAGCTAACGCCTTTGAGTCCGTCGTGTCCCACTTTGCAGATTGCTCACTATTCGCATTTTCAGGCTTTGCCTCGTTGATCACTTGCCATAAATCAGCTGTTATTAAAACACTGCGCATGGTCATGCACCACACGTCATAGTTATCTTCACCAAGCTTCTCTATTTGATGTGAGACATTCATCTTGGTTTTGACAATATGGATTTATGCAAATCACTTCTTTTTACACACACACACTTTTTCTAGTGCTATTTTATCTCAACTAAATTTGTTTTATTTGTCTTTATTTTTAACACGCACACCGACCGCGAATGGATTTTGTTATTTTGGGTGACCTGGGCCCATAACCAATGTTGGATATAATTATTGATTTCAGGTCGGAGTTAAAATATAAAGCACAATATTCACAAACGATGTTGACGACACGACTTGTTTATTAGAACTACTTTATGTATTCGTTACATTTCAATTTAGAGAACTACAAAAGTGAATAACACAAAACGTCAGAAGAGAAAAAGGAGTAGAGCAATTAATGTTGCCAGACTATTTAATATTAAGTGCCAAAATATTTAGCTTACTATTTCAACATAACTCCGCTGAACCAATATTTTTAGTAGTTTCCGAGATATTTGCAAGTTCAGAATTTTCTGTCATTTTCATGTGGTTGTTGTTATCACATTACCCTGTGAGAAAAGAGTGGCTCGCGGAAGGACATCACCGTGGCGGTAGCCACGGCTATGGCACACACCCGGAGTTGGAATGGCGTAGCCCAGGGTTATTTTTTGAAGCGCGGCCGAAGGCCGCCAATACGGAAAGGAGTTCTGCACATAAATACCATGGATCACACCCCGATTTGGGGATCTGACCTAAGTCAATCCCAGATTTATTTTTTAAATCCCAGATTCATGATATAATGATCATAAGTCGAAGGTGATAGTGAAAAATGAAAATTTGGAACATAAAAAAAATGTACTGACTTTAGTTCGCTTTCTTAATGCGAATTAATGTCAATGACGTTAGTTCGCTAAAAATATTGACCTTAGTTCGCTTTTGGCATGCGTCTTAATGTCATTGACATTAATTCGCTTTTGGGGTGCGAATTAACGTCACTGACGTTAATTCCACTGACTTTAGAACGCGCGGTGCAGTGAAATAACGCCCAAGGAAATAACGCCCATGGACGTTATTTCCCATTCAAAAAGGAAATAACGCCCATGGGCCTTATTTCCTCCTTTAAATGGAAATATCGCCCATCTGCAAAAAGAAATAAAGCCCATGGCTCTTATTTCCTTTTTAAAAGAGAAATAACGCCCATAGGATTTTACGCGAGCAACACGAACTGTTGATTAGCATTTTTTTCACAAATTATCCTGTGAGAAAAGAGTGGGAAACATGGCACGCGGAAGGACATCACCGTGGCGGTAGCCACGGCTATGGCACACACCCGGAGTTGGAATGGCGTTTATTATGTGCAGGACACCTTACCGCGTAGGCGGCCTTCGGCCGCGCTTTAAAAAATAACCCTGGGCTACGCCATTCCAACTCCGGGTGTGTGCCATAGCCGTGGCTACCGCCACGGTGATGTCCTTCCGCGTGCCACGTTTCCCACTTTGGTTAACATGAAATTTGTGTGTAACTATTCAATAATATACAAAATAATTAGAATATTATTGTTTCATTAAAAAAATAAAAGAGCATTAAGGCCTTTAAGACTTTATTTCTCTTTCGAAGTGTAATAAAGCCTTTTTTGAAATAAAGGCCTTATTACACTATTGAAAGTGAAATAAGGCCTTTATTTCAAAAAAGGCCTTAAAGGGCTTATTTCACAAGGCGCTATTGCACCCCGCCTTATAAAAACAGAACAAATATGTTAAAATTTATTGAAACGTCCGTGGGCTTTATTTCTCTTCGAAAAAGGAAATAACACCCATCAGCAAAAGGTGATAACACCTTTGAGTGGGAAATAAAGCCCGTGGGCGTTATTTCACTGCACCGTTCGCGCCACCGAAATTTGTTCACCTCATTTTACTCTGACGAAAACAAATATCATTTGATACACAGCCAAAGTCACAAAAGCCATTTGGCACTGATATGCATTGCAGAGTTAAAGAACTACGAAGGAAGAACATTGACAGGACAACGTCTGTCGGGTCAGCTAGTCTATATATATAAAAATGAATTTTCGTTCGTATATACCGTAAGATCTCCGGATCGGCTCAACCGATTTTAAATATTTTTTCTTTAATGTTTCCAATCTGTTTCATGTCTCATTTACCACATAAATTCTTTTTTTTCTAATCTCAATTTAAAATTTTTTTAGCTAATACTCAATAACGGCTTAACCGATTTTCCAAATTTTTTCTTTTCTTTATTCTATCGGACATAGTGTTTATTTATATAGAACAAAAGACTTTCTAAATCTTCAATTTAATCATATATTAGCTAAAGAAGTTTAGCTACCATATACACTGTAGTCAGTTGAGATCACTGGTATTCTAACTGAAATGTTCCTGTAGGGAACTTAATGCCATACAGATTTTTTCCGTTTTATATTAAAAAATACAAATGGTGAATTCCTTTTCGCTACTATTGCGAATGTTGAAAAAGTGAATGAATGAAAAGTTTTGATTGTGAATATAGGTTGTTATTCCGTCCTTTTTCATAATCTATGTTATGGTGAAGAATTTGTAATCTATATATATATAAATGAATTGGCGTTCGTATATACCGTAAGATCTCCGGATCGGCTCAACCGATTTTAAATATTTTTATACCCAGCGTACTAGTACTAGTACAAGGGTATATTAATTTTGTCCACATAACGGTACTATGTAACGGAGCAAAATAATCGAGTTAGATATGGGGTTCCATATATGAAAGTTCTTAGGTTGAAAAGAGGAATTGATTAAGCCATGTCCGTCCGTCCGTCTGTCCGTCTGTCCGTCCGTGTACACGATAACTTGAGTAAAAATTGAGATATTTGCATGAAATTTTGCATACAGGTTACTTTCTGGCCAAGGTAGGTTGCTATTGAAAATGGGCGAAATCGGATGATAACCGCGCCCCCTTTTTCGATATCGAAAATTTCGAAAAACGTATAAAACGGTTTAATTCCATATCAGAAGCAGCTACAATGATAAAATTTGCAATATGTATTGATTTATATGTTCTAAGGCGGATTTTATCAAATTTTTTTAAAAGGGGCGTGGCACCGCCCACATATATTTGAAGAAATTTTAAAATTTTGACTCTTAATAACTTGAGAACAGTTTATGCTAGTATAACGAAATTTTGTAGAGGGCATACTATTGTTGTGTTAAATTCAGATATAGAAAATAAACGAAATCGCTTGGCGACCACGCCTACTTTTTTATAAAAGTTATATTGAAAGGAGGTGGAAATATTGAAAAGTCCATATCTAATTAACTGATACCGCTATAATAATATAATTTTGTACATACATCAATTTTCATATTCTTTACATTATTTTTGCAAAATTTTGGAAAGTGGGCGTGGCACCGCCCACTTATGAGTCAAGCAATTTTCAAATTCGACTGCTAATAACTTCAGAACGATCTGAGATAGGTTTACGAAACTAGGTTCCAGGTATGTTATGTTTATGTAGAGTACTACCACAGAAAATAAGAAAAATCGGTGAACGACCACGCCCCTTTTTGGACTAAAGTTCTCTAAACGAGAGTTAGGAAACCGGAATATGCAATATCTGTTTAACTGATACAGATATAATGCTAAAATTTAGTACACTCATTCACCTGATGATGTTATTTGTGATGTTTAAAGGTTTTTTGGTAATATTTTGGAAAATGGGCGTGGCACCGCCCACAAGTGAATAAACAAAATATCAACATTTCACTATTAACAAGCCACTGTGAAAGTATCATAACTATCTGCAATGAAAACTGATCTTCAAATAGGGACAAACAACATAATAAAATCCGTGGGCGTGCCACCACCCACTTTTTTAAAATTAGGTAAATGTTGATTAATGGACACATATATCCGTATATCAAAAAATTTCACAAAATACGTTAAAAGTTATGGGCATGGCACGCCTTCTTTTCCAAAGTTATATATAGGACATGGTATAACCCTTGTAAAGATCGATTCAGTACTTTTGGCTCATGTAAGCGGTTAAAGCTTTATAAGCAAGGAGCGTGGCCGCGCCCACCAAATTCGCTATTGTTTAGGCTCGGAATAGATTGGTTCTTAAAATGGGCTAAATCGGATGAAAACTACGCCCCCTTTTTCTGAAAACTAACGCTGGGTATTTAATGTTCGGTTCACCCGAACTTAGACTTCCTTACTTGTTTTTCTTTAATGTTTCCAATCTGTTTCATGTCTCATTTACCACATAAATTCTTTTTTTTCTAATCTCAATTTAAATTTTTTTTAGCTAATACTCAATAACGGCTTAACCGATTTTCAAAATTTTTTCTTTTCTTTATTCTATCGGACATAGTGTTTATTTATATGGAACAAAACATTTTCTAAATCTTCAATTTAATCATATATTAGCTAAAGAAGTTTAGCTACCATATAAATTGTAGTCAGTTGAGATCACTGGTATTCTAACTGAAATGTTCCTGTAGGGAACTTAATGCCATACAGATTTTTTCCGTTTTATATTTAAAAATACAAATACATTCATTAAAAGGTATTTTTAGCTTCGGCACTAACCACGGTTAAAAATCTTGCTTAATTCACCTTATTTGGTAGATGTCTTAAATATTGTGGTGAATGGCCTGTAATCTATATCATGGTGAAGAATTTGTAATCTATATATATAAAAATGAATTTTCGTTCGTATATACCGTAAGATCTCCGGATCGGCTCAACCGATTTTAAATATTTTTTCTTTAATGTTTCCAATCTGTTTCATGTCTCATTTACCACATAAATTCTTTTTTTTCTAATCTCAATTTAAAATTTTTTTAGCTAATACTCAATAACGGCTTAACCGATTTTCAAAATTTTTTCTTTTCTTTATTCTATCGGACATAGTGTTTATTTATATAGAACAAAACATTTTCTAAATCTTCAATTTAATCATATATTAGCTAAAGAAGTTTAGCTACCATATACATTGTAGTCAGTTGAGATCACTGGTATTCTAACTGAAATGTTCCTGTAGGGAACTTAATGCCATACAGATTTTTTCCGTTTTATATTTAAAAATACAAATGGTGAATTCCTTTTCGCTACTATTGCGAATGTTGAAAAAGTGAATGAATGAAAAGTTTTGATTGTGAATATAGGTTGTTATTCCGTCCTTTTTATACCCAGCGTACTGGTACTAGTACAAGGGTATATTAATTTTGTCCACATAACGGTACTATGTAACGGCACAAAATAATCGAGTTAGATATAGAGTTCCATATATGAAAGTTCTTAGGTTGAAAAGAGGAATTGATTAAGGCATGTCCGTCCGTCTGTCCGTCTGTCCGTCCGTGTACACGATAACTTGAGTAAAAATTGAGATATTTGCATGAAATTTTGCATACAGGTAGGTTGCTATTGAAAATGGGCGAAATCGGATGATAACCACGCCCCCTTTTTCGATATCGAAAATTTCGAAAAACGTATAAAACGGGTTAATTCAATATCAGAAGCAGCTACAATGATAAAATTTGCAATATGTATTGATTTATATGTTCTTAGGCGGATTTTACCAAATTTTTTGAAAAGGGGCGTGGCACCGCCCCCATATATTTGAAGAAATTTTAAAATTTTGACTCCTAATAACTTGAGAACAGTTTATGCTAGTATAACGAAATTTTGTAGAGGGCATACTATTGTTGTGTTAAATTCAGATATAGAAAATAAACGAAATCGCTTGGCGACCACGCCTACTTTTTTATAAAAGTTATATTGAAAGGAGGTGGAAATATTGAAAAGTCCATATCTAATTAACTGATACCGCTATAATAATATAATTTTGTACATACATCAATTTTCATATTCTTTACATTATTTTTGCAATATTTTGGAAAGTGGGCGTGGCACCGCCCACTTATGAGTCAAGCAATTTTCAAATTCGACTGCTAATAACTTCAGAACGATCTGAGATAGGTTTACGAAACTAGGTTCCAGGTATGTTATGTTTATGTAGAGTACTACCACAGAAAATAAGAAAAATCGGTGAACGACCACGCCCCTTTTTGGACTAAAGTTCTCTAAACGAGAGTTAGGAAACCGGAATATGCAATATCTGTTTAACTGATACAGATATAATGCTAAAATTTAGTACACTCATTCACCTGATGATGTTATTTGTGATGTTTAAAGGTTTTTTGGTAATATTTTGGAAAATGGGCGTGGCACCGCCCACAAGTGAATAAATAAAATATCAACATTTCACTATTAACAAGCCACTGTGAAAGTATCATAAAGATCTGCAATGAAAACTGATCTTCAATAGGGACAAACAACATAATAAAATCCGTGGGCGTGCCACCACCCACTTTTTTAAAATTATGTAAATATTGATTAATGGACACATATATCCGTACATCGAAAAATTTCACAAAATACGTTAAAAGTTATGGGCATGGCACGCCTTCTTTTCCAAAGTTATATATAGGACATGGTATAACCCTTGAAAAGATCGATTCAGTACTTTTGGCTCATGTAAGCGGTTAAAGCTTTATAAGCAAGGAGCGTGGCCGCTCCCACCAAATTCGCTATTGTTTAGGCTCGGCATAGATTGGTTTTTAAAATGGGCGAAATCGGATGAAAACCACGCCCCCTTTTTCTAAAAACTAACGCTGGGTATTTAATGTTCGGTTCACCCGAACTTAGACTTCCTTACTTGTTCATAATCTATGTTATGGTGAAGAATTTGTAATCTATTAGGGTACTCACAGTCATCTTTTAAATTTAAAAGGTTTCAAATTTACCACATTACTGTATGAGAACTGTGAGCACCCCATCATTTGTAGTAATTATGACAATGACATTTTGAATTGTTATTCGTTACTAAAATATAAATTTGAAAAAAAACAAATAAAAAATTATTATCAAAAATGCCCTTCTCACTGATGCGAGTTGGCACATTAAAGGATGCAAGAACTATTGCACTGCACAAGCAGCAGCAGGAAGACTGGGTGAAGGCTACCCAAGGCAATCGAGGTCGTGGACTGGAAGGACAATCCGGCTATACCAATGGCTTGGATTCCTGCCATCCTTGCAGAACCATTCTCACGATGCAGCGAATCATGAATCCATCCCTCTCGACGTAACGGTGATGGCAGCCAATCCTGAGGGGTGGTGCCAATCGTGCAGGTGCTCTAAACAACTCGTCTTTCGAAAACAGCCTCCTAGACGATGTGGCGGTGGCAGGGAAGTCTAAGAGTTCTCATGCTGGTGGTCTAAGAGTTCTCATGCTGGTGGTGCTTTACATAAGCCTGCACAGATGTAAAGCAGCCTAGTCTGCTTTAAGCAGTCGGATTTCTAAGGACGACGTAGACGTGGTCCCCATCCAAGTACCCTGTGTCAACAGATCGAGGGTTTGCGGATTGGGGACAAAGAGTTTCAAGCTCATTCGAGCGAATGAGGAGGGCAAAGTTGGAACCTATTTTTTGGTTAAGTCTGAGCTGAACACCTTTATCCTACCTAACTATGCCAATGACGAAAGAGACCTCTAGCCTTCCTTTAGGTATATGATCGACCCCCACTAGACAATACAAATTCTATAAACGTATTATTTTTGCATTTTTATTTTTTCCATTTCAATTCTCTCTTGCATTTCCATTCTTTTTAATTCAATCCTTTCCCTAGATTCTATCTCTAAAATTTTCAGATTTCTTCTTTCAGCTTCTCTCTCCTCCAAATCCTTTTTGAAAATTGAATTGCTGCTCTCTTAACATCAAATCCTTGTCAAATTTCTCTTTTTCCAAAATTAATATGCTGGATTGAACCTCCAACACGTCAGCAAGGGCTGTGCGTGAATAAATGCCCTTTCGACTAGATTTTTGTGAAGTGCTTGGTGGATTAGGTTCGTTAGGCAAGATAGAGCTTTGGCTTTGCTCTTGAAGTTCCTCTAAGTATTCGACTTCAACGCTCGCATCAACCGAGGAAGCAAACGGCGGGTCAAGTGTGTTACTCTCCTCAGTATCAATAATTATCGGTTTGAAGTGCATTCCTTGTAGCCAAAGATGTCCTCTAATTCATTGAAATTTGGACACATTTTTGCGATTACATCTAAGAGAGGGAAAAAGATTTATAATAACCCCGAAAAATTGGTAACTCTAGTTTTATGTACATACCACTTGTTGTTTGTCCATCTTCAATAGTTCCATTCCCGGTGGATTGCAGCCAATTTTTTGCCTTGTTGAAACTGCTGCGTATATTTTTGACCTTGCACCGCACCAGGGTCCAGTCCAGCTGACTCCCAGCGTTCCGCCAAAAAGTTCTGTAATAAGTCTGGGCGGTAGGCTTTTCAAGCGGCCTATTTTCCAGCAGGAAATTTATTAAGACCTGCTGCTCCTTGTCAGTCCATTTCTTGTATGGACCTTTTCGAGCCCTCTTCGCTTTCATCTAAAAATATGTATCGTGTTTAAATTCCTTAAATATGTAAATAAATTCCAAATAATTAGAAACTTACTTTTTTCACTCAAATTTTTCACAAAAGGTCTAAATGACATTTCTAAATTTAGCCAATTTTTTAAACATAAGTAAAAGCGAGGCAATTTTACCTAGAAGTGGTATTTTGGATTTACACGTAAAACCAAAACAAAAATTTACCACCTGGTAAGTTGTCAAAATATTGCCAGCTGGCAATATTAGCAGGGCTGGTAATATGGGACTGTGAGTACCCTATATATATATAAAAATGAATTGGCGTTCGTATATACCGTAAGATCTCCGGATCGGCTCAACCGATTTTAAATATTTTTATACCCAGCGTACTAGTACTAGTACAAGGGTATATTAATTTTGTCCACATAACGGTACTATGTAACGGAGCAAAATAATCGAGTTAGATATGGGGTTCCATATATGAAAGTTCTTAGGTTGAAAAGAGGAATTGATTACGCCATGTCCGTCCGTCCGTCTGTCCGTCTGTCCGTCCGTGTACACGATAACTTGAGTAAAAATTGAGATATTTGCATGAAATTTTGCATACAGGTTACTTTCTGGCCAAGGTAGGTTGTCGATATCGAAAATTTCGAAAAACGTATAAAACGGTTTAATTCCATATCAGAAGCAGCTACAATGATAAAATTTGCAATATGTATTGATTTATATGTTCTAAGGCGGATTTTATCAAATTTTTTTAAAAGGGGCGTGGCACCGCCCACATATATTTGAAGAAATTTTAAAATTTTGACTCTTAATAACTTGAGAACAGTTTATGCTAGTATAACGAAATTTTGTAGATGGCATACTATTGTTGTGTTAAATTCAGATATAGAAAATAAACGAAATCGCTTGGCGACCACGCCTACTTTTTTATAAAAGTTATATTGAAAGGAGGTGGAAATATTGAAAAGTCCATATCTAATTAACTGATGCCGCTATAATAATATAATTTGGTACATACATCAATTTTCACATTCTTGACATTAGTTTTGCAAAATTTTGGAAAGTGGGCGTGGCACCGCCTACTTATGAGTCAGGCAATTTTCAAATTCGACTGCTAATAACTTCAGAACGGTGTGAGATAGGTTTACGAAACTAGGTACCAGGCATGTTATGTTTATGTAGAGTACTACCACAGAAAATAAGAAAAATCGGTGAACGACAACGCCCCTTTTTGGACTAAAGTTCTCTAAACGAGAGTTAGGAAACCGCAATATGCAATATCTGTTTAACTGATAAAGATATAATGCTAAAATTTAGTACACTCATTCACTTGATGATGTTATTAGTGATGTTTAAAGGTTTTTTGGTAATATTTTGGACAATGGGGGTGGCACCGCCCACAAGTGAAAAAACAAAATATCAACATTTCACTATTAACAAGCCACTGTGAAAGTATCATAACTATCTACAATGAAAACTGATCTTCAAATAGGGACAAACAACATAATAAAATCCGTGGGCGTGCCACCACCCACTTTTTTAAAATTAGGTAAATATTGGTTAATGGACACATATATCCGTATATCAAAAAATTTCACAAAATACGTTAAAAGTTATGGGCATGGCACGCCTTCTTTTCCAAAGTTATATATAGGACATGGTATAACCCTTGTAAAGATCGATTCAGTACTTTTGGCTCATGTAAGCGGTTAAAGCTTTATAAGCAAGGAGCGTGGTCGCGCCCACCAAATTCGCTATTGTTTAGGCTCGGAATAGATTGGTTCTTAAAATGGGCTAAATCGGATGAAAACTACGCCCCCTTTTTCTGAAAACTAACGCTGGGTATTTAATGTTCGGTTCACCCGAACTTAGACTTCCTTACTTGTTTTTTCTTTAATGTTTCCAATCTGTTTCATGTCTCATTTACCACATAAATTCTTTTTTTTCTAATCTCAATTTAAAATTTTTTTAGCTAATACTCAGTAACGGCTTAACCGATTTTCAAAATTTTTCCTTTTCTTTATTCTATCGGACATAGTGTTTATTTATATAGAACAAAACATTTTCTAAATCTTCAATTTAATCATATATTAGCTAAAGAAGTTTAGCTACCATATAAATTGTGGTCAGTTGAGATCACTGGTATTCTAACTGAAATGTTCTGTTATGGGACCTATGGAAAAGGGTGTCATGAAACGATTGGGGAGTCGTTCAGAAAGTCCTTGTGAGAGATGTCCCACAGCTGCCGCGTGTGCACTGGCTTGTTCCCGGAGCTTCAGCCTGGGGCGGGGTAATTAAGCAGCTGCAGAGCCAAGAAACCTTCTCCCTAATCTATAGTCCTAACTAGAAATATTTATATTTGCACACTGCACAAAAACACCTACCAACTTACCCTTTGACCAACGTACGTACTTTGCCGAACTTTCCACCTTATCACCTGGCAGCGCACTTATAAGTTTTTGGGCTCTATACCCACCCTACCTTGGCTTTTAAGATGGTAAAAAGCCCAATTAGACCACCCCCACTACCTTCGATCAGACCAAACTAATTACTTCATAGCATCATTACACAATATTTATTCAATTAAATTCAAGGCATCATTATGTATATACATATGTAGGTATATAGGATTTCGTTTAAATTAACAATTTCGATCTAGAACGTATGTATTTACAAAGTATTTTGAATATAACTTAAATTTAACAACTATTGAAGTACTGACATATTTTCCTCTTGGGTATTTAAAGAATTACTCCCTGACCTACCTCAACAGCTGATTTTTCTGCGGTCATTGACCTATATTTGCTCAAATGACTATTTGCATGTGCTAATTTACACACTTACGTACATATGCATTTACATGCAAAAACCAACTCTTGGTTGTGAATGAAAAATTGGTTTTTGGGAGTTAACAACCAAAAGCACTAAGTAAAGTAGAAATACCACAAAAAAGAACAACGTCATCCATATGTACGTATACCAAAAATTGATCTCTTGAATTAGAGGGTCAAAAGCATAAATAAATGCATAAACACACCTACTTTTATACATTCATACGTATATGTGCATATGGATAATCCAAAAAAATATATTTTTTTAAGCATTAAGAAAGTATATTAGGTTAGCATATAAAACAATTTTACTTACTTTTACTTACATTGTCCCACGTAGCGTCGAGGCCTCCTCGCTGTGTAGTGGTAGCTGTAAATTAAGTAATTTGTTTCGCCTATTTTATTACAGATCTCGATGATCCGGTATAATTTATATTTTTACTTTTCTATTTATTTTGACATAATTTGTGCCCTTTTTATCATAAGGGTTATGCAAAAAGAATTTACAAATTTACAAATTCATCTAATATCATCAATTCACTGCTGGGCTATATCAATTTCCGTCACTGTAATTGTTTCTTTCATTGAGCGCGAGGTGATAAAAACAAGAAAAACAATAAGAACGGCCTAAGCGAGAACCAAAGCTTAATAAAACTGCAAATGCTTTGATCTCTTCGACTCTAGCAATAATGAATGCATGTAAATATGTATGTACGCATGGGTATACATATTACGAACAGAAAGGTAAATTAAAAATTTAAGAGAACGCAAAGAAAATAAATATCAACTATTGTTGAGGGAGATTAGCCTCGTCACATACAACGTTCGCCGCTGCATCATGCATTGACAGATGAGTTGAACGCATGCATTTCAGTTGAGAACGACAGATAGAGCTTCGCGAGGGACATCTGTAGTGCAAACTTTCGCCAACTTTCTACTTTTGATGCATACAAAGCATAAGAAGAAGCATTTGACATTTGGCTTTTGGTGCGCGCTTAATAAAACAAATTGGCGCAAATAAAAATCAGCTGTTTACAAATGCAAAACCTTGCGTGATGATTGTGCCGCTGTTCCTGTGACGCATAAGTTTGCGTTAAACGCATGTACATGCGAAACTTGAATGTGACGAGGCTATAAGTGATTAGGTATAATATGAAACATAAAGAACTTAAAATTCTAATTAGAATTTATTATTAAGTTTAAATAAGAATTCAATTGCATATATGTTGCAAAAAGGGTGATTCGTTTTAAATTCAAAGTAAATTATTTTTATAAAAACTAAAAATTTTTAAAGTATGTATTTGGTTTTCGGTACTTATGTACGAATATATATGTATATACATACAGGCTTATGTATATACTTGTGAATTAGGTATGTATCTATTTAAATATATTTTCTCTTGTTTTTAATAATTATTCCTATTCTTGTGTATAGGTATATATATTTTTCTTTTTGCTTGTGGAAAAGCATTTAATATACGAGAAAAAAGTGGAAATTTAAATTAAATTTAGCCTATCTTTTTTTTTCTATATTAAAATTTATAGAAATAACATTCTCTGGCTTTATTTGAAAAAAAAAAATAAATAAATGAATAAAATGGCAACTTCACCGATGAGGAGGGCGTTTCAATGATGCGGCTTTCAGAGTCCATCTACGTTGATTTGCTGCAGCTCTCCGCGGCCATGAGGCAGGTTTCTTACGCTGGTTGAGTGTGGATGAGGACTGGTGTTGATGTTAATTATTTGGTCAGCAGAGATTATATTCAAACGCGAGGTAAAAAGAAAGATTTCAGCACCAGCTTTACTTTTACGTTAATATTAACTTTAAGTTTAAAACAGCTACGACTTCTTATAATATACTCGCACGATTAAAGTTAAATATATGTAGTTGGGTTACCACGTTCGCGGATCTCTGCTGACCTTCCTTGTTCAAAGCTCGTCCAAAAAGAAAGAGAAATCCCACTCGGAAGCTTAGCGAGGGCCTTTTTTTTTGCTTTTCATCTTTTGACAGCTTTGACAATCAGATGTTCGGATAGTATGGTGAGTTATTTTTGGGACAAAATTATATATACCCTACAGCAAGTATAGGCTATTCGTAAAAAAAAAAGATATGTGTTTTTCGTTCGTGCATGTACGCCAGTACACACCCCCCCACCTAGAGTGTTGGTGCGTTCGTTTTGCCTTCCTGAATATCTTTGCGATGATACGTTCCTCTTTTGCAGCTAGAGACATCCTCGAGTTCGTACATGCAATTGCCTTTTAGTGCCACCACCTTCGCCTTAACAAACTTTGGTGCGAATTTTGCACAAAATTTTTTGTTGCATCACTTTGTACAAAACTCCTCCTATATACAATATCACCAACATTAAAGTTTTTGGCAGAGCTGCGCAGGTTGTATCGCTTAGCCGAATTTTCAAACGCTTGTCTAATTCTATCCATTACTGACGCTCGTATTAGTTTTAGCTTATCCTTTCTGTCTATACAATTTTCATCTAGCGCTTCCAGAGTTCGCAACAGAGGATATTCTTCACCGTGGGATAGCATTTGCTGGCCGAACAGTGCATAGTAAGGGGAGCATCCAATTGATTGGTGGTATGCACTTCTTAAGGCTTCCCCTATGTCGAGCAAATGCTTATCCCAATGCGTGTGATCATTTTTCAGATAAGCTCGAATACCTTGAACTATCGACCGATTAACACGCTCACTGGCGTTAGCCTGCGGACTATACAAAGCAGTATAAATATGTCTAATTCCCCGCTCTTCAAGCAGATTATTAAATTGAGAAGATTTAAATTGTTTTCCATTATCACTCAGAATTATTTCGGGAGTTCCGAAAATATTGAAGACTTGTTCTTTCACAAAATTACAAATGGCGGACGTATTGAAATTTCTTACAGGTTTCAATAAAGGGAATTTGGTTAGATGGCCAAGGACAATTAAGATGCCTATATTGCCTTGCCTGGATCGGGGATACGGACCAAGTAAATCTATATACAATTTTTGAAACGGACGTTGGACAGTGTATTGCGTGGACATTGGAGGTCGTAGCGTAACATTAGGCGCTTTACTTTGGCGACAAATATCGCAACTGTTTATATAATCCTTTGTGTTAGCGACCATGTTCGGCCAATAAAAATTCAACCGTAGACGCTCTAATGTCTTTGCTATACCTCCATGACATTTGTTGGGTGGAGAATGGGCATCTTGAATGACTTTATCAACTAGGGTTTTTGGGATCCATAACTTCCAGTTAAAGGCTTCCCGAGATGGGTTTCCATCAGGGTGTTCGGTTCGTTTGTATAAACGATCATCTACTATTTTAAGATCAGGTAAGCGGCTTTCATTATTGCGGACATGACGTATTAACTTTTTATAGTCATCGGACGAAAACTCGGACGAATTAAGATTAACCAACGGACGGACTTCTATTTCACTAATATCTTCAAAATTCTGTCGTGACAAGCTATCGGGTACAATATTTTGTGAACCTTTTCTATGTTCGATTTTGAATCGGTATCTCTGAAGTTTTAGAGGCCATCGAGCTAATCGACTAGACAGATCAGTCTGGCGCATGAGCCATTGCCAGCTGGCATGGTCTGTGACGATGGTGAAGTCTTGCCCCTCTACATAGGCTCTAAACTTCTTTAGGCTTAGCATTGCCGCAAAGCACTCTAGTTCTGTAACTCTATAGCTGCTTTGGGCTTTGTTGAGCTTTTGCGAGAAGTAGGCGATTGGGACTTCAACACCATCGTCGTTCTTCTGCGACAAAACAGCACCAACACCAAGCTTGCAAGCATCGCACTGAATAATGAATGGTTTTTCGTAATTTGGGCTGTTCAAAACAGGGGCACTACATAATTTTTCTTTGAGGGTATCGAACGCTTTTTGTGCTTCGTCATTCCAATCAAAGTGTTTGCTTTTCTTTAGGAGATTTGTCAGCGGAGTGGTGACGGTAGCAAAGTTGCCGACAAAACGTCTGTACCACCCAGCCACACCTAGAAAACGCCTTAGCTGCTTCACGTTAGTGGGAGCGGGGTAGTTTGTAACAGCAGAAATTTTATCTGGATCAGAACATGTGCGTGTCGAAATCTTCCGACACAATCAAAAGGTCATCTAAGTAGACAAACACTTGATTCTTTAACTGGGGTGGGATTACGCGATCCATCAAGCGACAGAGTGCTTGTGGGGCGTTGCATAGACCGAAAGCCATAACGCGGTATCGGTAGAGCGGACGGTTAGGGACAGTAAAACAGGTGTAATCTCTGGAGTTTTCTTCTAAGGGAATTTGCCAAAAGGCACGTCGCAGATCGAGGGAACTAATGAACTGAGCCTTTGGTATTCTACTTAAGATACCATCTATATGTGGAAGGGGATAAGCGTCCTTAACGGTAACGCTATTTACTTTCCTAGAGTCTAAACACAGACGGACTTTATTAGGCTTTTTCACTAAGACAATCGGACTGGACCATGGACTGTTTGGAGACTCCTCAATTACACCTAACTTAAGCATCACATCGATTTCTGCATGGACAAGCTTTTCCACTGCAGGAGATATAGGGAAATATCTTTGCTTGATCGGACGGACATTTGGTTGGAGTTCAATAACATACGTTTTTCCCAGGCCTTCTTTCTCGAAGCTGGGAAATCGGTTCTTGGTCAGCTCAAGACGGCGTTTTTGCTCAAAACTTAAGGGAAGAGTGTTTTCATCTTCTGTGTGGGAATTGGATATCTCGGAAACCATGTGGGGTGCTACCTGGAACTTAATCCCAAAATCAATTCCTAAAATAACTTTTTGCGAAAGACTAGGTATCACAAAAAATTTTATTTGTTCAGTTTTCTCTTCAAATTGGATATTTAAATCTACTGTTCCAAAAACTACTTGCATTTTTCCATCAGCGGTGCACACTGATGTTGTATGTTTGCGTATCTCAGTTTTCTTACAAATTTCCTGTGCTAAATCGGAACCTAAACACGAAACTTGAGCTCCACTATCGAGTAAGGCTAAATATTCTACTCCAAGGATACGGACTTTAGCATAGGGTCTCAAATCAAAATTTGTTTGTTCGATAGAACAGACTATGTTGTTAAGTTGTCTACGATTTTGTTTAATCTTCTTCCAGAACTCTACTGCGCGTGATGACGATCGATTAAGACGAGAATTTAGCTTCGGAAAAGTCTTAAATATTTCGCTTTTAATATTATTGTAATTTTTCATACGAACATCATACGGTATTATTGTGTGAACAAAAGGTGTATTTTTAAGATAGTTATTATGCTGTAACCTATCATCTTCGCTATTATAAGAAGCGATTGGCCGCTTAAGTATCTTTATGCAATCTTCTCGTTTAGACTGTTCTAGACCTACGGTTGGATAATTTATGCTTTGCTCTTTGGGTCGTTGCGAGGAGTCTGTTTTGAAACCTAGCTCGGTTTCGCGTTTCCCGGGTTACAGTTCTTGCACGTAGGTCTATAAACATTACTGGCACCACAGCCGTAGCAGAACACGCTTCTTTCTTCGAGACAATCAAAATATCGATGCCCCTCCCCTTTGCAGTTCCAACAAATAAGTTTTGATTTATCCAAACGTGTTGAAATTCCATCGATCTCGTATCCGAAGTTTTCGGGTGCATCTTCTTCAGGGATTAGCTCGTTAACAAAGCGTCGCTGAGGTGGTCGTTGACTGTTAGCAGATGCAGTCGTGCTAGACTTAGCAATTTCGTTAAGAAGACTTTCGCCTTTCAGACAAAGTCTACGCAACTCCGCTAGTGAGCTTATTGGCAGATATAGCAGTTGCTGACTCACGCGAGGTCTCAGGTTATGCTGCAATATTTCCACGAGCTCAGGTTCAGGCAATGGTGTTTGTAACGATTCGGCGATTTTCAAAACTGCGTTACGATAATCGTCGAACGTTTCATTTGGCCCTTGCTTCCTACTGCGGATTGATTCTTTTATTTCAAAATCACTTTTGTGTTGTTGAAAATTTGTTCGCAGTGCCTGACAAAGCGAAGGCCAAGTAACACGCTCAACCGAACGACGGTATCGCCAATACCAATCCTTAGCTTCCTTTACGAAAAGGCTTTGGACATGTTCACACAACAAACCATAGTTATTACCAAGAGTATCGACTACTTGGCATTCAATTCTATATATAAAGCTGTTAAAAACAAACTCGACAATTTTTTGCAATCCAATATTTATTTCAATTAATATTACAAGGATTAAAAAATTTAATCGTATAAATCGTAACTTTCTGCTATTGTTTACGTACTGACTTCATCTCCCATTGCACAGCTTTCGTGTACCAAAATTCTTCACATATTCGATCACCTGATTTTATCAGCCAATCAGCGAACGACACGTATGCATATTCCTGATGTGAGGAACAGTGGGATTTATATTGTAGTTGTGGGATTTATGTCGACCGTATTGCCAGATTATTCGCAACACTCCCCCCCGGTATAGCCTGTCCATCAGGTTGTACCGTGTCACTCAAATCCATAACAGCGATTTTGGTAGCAGGTCTTTCATAAATTCCAGATGCGGTCTGTAGTGTCGCGCTTCTCACTCTTCCGTCCTTACCTTTTCGCACGGCAATCACTCTGCCCTTTGGCCAACAGTTTCTTGGATTATTTGGATCGACTAGATAGGCAATATCTCCGACTTCTATGCCGTTTACATCGACAAACCATTTAGTTCTTCTGGTGATGGTTGGCAAATATTCGGTTACCCAACGGCGCCAAAAAGCATCAGCAAGTTGTTGCGATGTTCGCCAGCCACGACGCATCAAGATACCCTCCGAGACTGGTTCTGCCAACGGCTTTATACCACTGGAGCTACCTAGTAGGAAGTGGTTAGGAGTAAGTGCCTCTTCACCGTCATGCTCAATGGGGATATAAGTCAAGGGACGAGAGTTGACCGTCATCTCCACTTCCATAAATGTAGCGCGTAGAAGTTCATCGTTCGGTCTGCTAGTGGCCAAAATCCGTTGAAGTATTGATTTTACTGAGCGAACAAGCCGCTCCCAAGCTCCTCCCATATGTGGGGATACGGGTGGTATAAAATGCCACTCAGATGAAGCGGAAGTAAAGGTTTTTATCAGGAGATTCTGATCCAAGAGCTGAAACTCAGATCTCATTTCTCTTTCAGCACCCTTTAAGTTTGTGCCATTATCACTCCATATCTCCAAGGGACTCCCTCTGCGCGCTATAAAATTTCGTATGGCTAAAATGCAAGAGTCAGTGGACAGTGAATAAGCTATTTCCAGATGTACTGCTCTGGTTGTCAAGCAGGTGAACAATACCCCGTACCTTTTCTCCGTGCTTCTCTTAACCGCCACAAGAAGAGGCCCAAAATAATCAACGCCTACATAGGAAAACGGACGGCAGAATTGCGCCGTACGAGCTAAAGGCAAACATGCCTTCTAGGTGGTTGTGGTTCAACAGTTCTATTTTTACATGTTTGGCAATGTCGACGAAACGTATTGGTTGCGATGCGAAGCTTTGGCACCCAATATTTTTGGCGTATTTCGTTGACGACGGTTTCTATGTTACAGTGATGATATTTCATGTGAAAATCGTTAATAATCAAGCGCGTAATATGGTGACTGTGTGGCAGTAAAACTGGATCTGGCCGCCCTTCAACCTTAACACGCCCATCTACTCGCAAAACACCGTAGCCGTCTAAATAGGGTGTTAATTTGTATATATCGCTGGATTTGCAAATGGTCTTCCCAGTTGATAGCGAAGCTATAGCTTCTTTGAAAACATCATGCTGGGCTTTTTTCCACAGATAACGTTCCGCCATACAGAAATCGTCGCTGCTTGGCATACCATATGTGGGCGGATTACTACGTACTACTTTCAACCAAATGCGAGCGCAATAAAAGGTCATAGCTGTTGATTTAATAAGACGGCTCCAAGACGAAAAGTTCTCTGGTTTAGGCCCAATAAAATTTTCGGCAGGTAAACTGTGAACGCCAGCAAACTGTGGTCGAAGTTCCTCTGTTGAAAAATTAGCTTTTTCTACAGGTAAGGGCCATTCGGTGCGGGGAAGGTACAGAAAAGATGGTCCCTTAAACCATCGACTGTTGTTAGAAAATTCTGGATCACCTTGCCATTTGGTAGCTTCATCAGCCACGTTTTCTGCCGTTGGTACCCAATGCCATTGGCTGACGTCAGTCAGTTCCAAAATCTCACTGACTCGGAAAGCCACAAACTGTTTATAGCGACGATGGTCAGCATGCAGCCAGGCCAATACAGTTCGTGAGTCTGACCAATATACGGAGCAGTCAATATGTATAGAATGTGATTCGATAACGTGTTTGGCGAGGCGTGATCCCAAAAGTGCAGATTTTAATTCTAGGCGAGGTATTGAAGTTAGTTTAAGTGGAGCCACCCTTGTTTTGCTGGCGACTAGCATACAGTCAACTGCATTGTTATATGAGTATCGGAAATAACAGACTGCCGCATAGCTGCTCTCACTTGCGTCGACGAAGGTGTGCAACTCAATGCGAGGTGAGCCCCCAAACTCAAAGCGTATATACGAGCGCGGGATCTTCAGGGTTTCTATTTTCGGAATAAGTTTAAGCCATCTTAGCCATTTCACAAATTGGTCATCTGGAATGGGGTCATCCCAGTCACATCCAACTCTCCATATCTCCTGCAAGATGACTTTGGCGTATACAACGTAGAAACCTATTAGCCCAATTGGGTCGTATATTGTCATGACCAAGCTAAGGACTTCACGCTTCGTTGGTCGTCGATGATCGATAAAAATATCAGAGTCCCTATACTTGGCAGAAACGCGAAATCCGAGATGGTCACTGGCGGTAATCCACCACATGCCTAATACCTTCTCGGTTGGTAGCTCCCTTTCAAGATCTAGACACATGGAGTCGGTTATAGTTTCGTTTAGAGCGGCTATCACCTGCCGTGAATTTGACATAAAATTTCTAATTTGGAAGCCTCCCATCTCATGGACGTGACGAACATCTTCCGCCAGCTTAATAGCTTCTTCTTCTGTCCCAACGCTAACTAACATATCGTCGACATAGTGATTTTCAATTATACACTTCGAGGCGCTTGGAAACTCGTTTTGAAACTCAGCCGCGTTTTTATTTTTTACATACTGGGCACAGCTGGGTGAGCATGTAGCTCCAAAGGTCATGACCGTCATTACGAATGTTGTTGGCTCATTGGCATTAGGCTCATACCACAAAAAACGCATAAAATTTTGGTCTTGTTGTCGTACCCGAACCTGGTGAAACATTTCGGCTATATCACCCGATATAGCTATTATGTTTTGCCGAAATTTGAATAATACTGACAGAAGAGGAGTTGTCAGGTCAGGCCCTTTAAGGAGCATGGCATTTAAGGACACGCCGTCAACTTTGGCTGCAGCGTCCCACACAAGGCGAACTTTACCCGGCTTATTGGGGTTGGTTACGGCAAACACCGGAAGATACCAGTATTTCTTACAGGCGACATCGAGTGCTGTCATGCGTCTAGCATACCCCTTTTGTAAGTAGTCATCAATCTTTTGCTGAAGTGTCTCAGCCAACTGGGGCTCACGTTGCATCTTTTTACGTAGGCATTGTGCGCGATATAAAGCCATAGGGCGGCTATCAGGTAAAGGCGTTTCATGATGTTTCCATAAAAGACTAGTTTCGAATCGATTGCCAATGCGTATAGTATACTTTTCTAGCTGCTTTATTGCCAGTTCGTCTTCCTTCGAAATTAATGCAGCCGGGTTAGCTGAAACGCCTAGGTCATCGAGGCAAAAGTAAGATTTTGTTAACTGAAGCAGCTCCGCTTCATTAGAGCAGTCGCAAATGTGATAGACATAGTGTAAACGATCATGCCCTATACCTGGAGCTTGACCCTTTAATGTCCACCCGAGTTTGCATTTCTCGGCTATAGGCTCATCTTCGTTACCATATAGGGATTTCAATGGAGATCCAAGCGCCGCGTTATTCAATCCAATCAATAGTTGGGGTGTGACAGCTGAGTACGAGTGCAGTGGCAAGCCCTTTAAATGTTTGAAATTAGACTGTAGTTCGGCAGCGTTGAGCGACTGAATAGGCAAGTCAAGTTTTTTGACAGTGCGCACGTCTTTAATGGCGAATTTCTTAGTATCACCTTTGGCCGAAATGTTTAGGTCAACTACCACCGAATCATCCTCATAACGATGTGTATCCCCAGTCCAGCGTAAGCACAATGGTTGCGGAGTTCCATTTACGTTTAACTCTTTTATTAGCTCTTCGTCGGCAAGTGTAAGGGACGAGCCATCGTCGATGAACGCGTACGTGGATACACTGCGGCTACCAGAATGCAGCACTACGGGAAGCACACGAAATATAGTGCTACCCCCACCCACATTGTGCATATTTACGTTGGCAGTTTTCGTTTGTGGATCTACCTTATTGTTTTTTGGAGTGATTGCGCTAGTAACTATATCTGCGTTGTGTAAAGTAGGGTGGTGATTACGGGTACAACCATTAATGTTGCAAGTTGCCGCCGATTTGCAATCGCCTGCAGAATGCTTCTTCAAGCATCGGTGGCATAACTTAAATTTGCGAACGAGCTCCCATTTTTGGCTACGAGACATTGCCTTGAAAGAGGGGCAATTAGAAATGTGGCTACAATTGTCTTTACAAACGATACAGCTTACCGTGTTAAAATGATGATTAATTGCGCCACGTTTGCGTATCTTTGATGATTCGTTTGGCTGTTGTTTTTGTTCTTCCTTTGGTACAATAACACAGTTTGCTCCTTGTGCTATCTGAAAAAGCCAGTCGCTGAAGTTTTGTAAATTACAGTTCGCCAGTGTTCTTTTATGCATCCCCCAATAAGCTGGTAGCAGTCCAGGTAGTTTTGAGACAAGCTTTTGCTCGAGCTCAGGATTGTTGAGATGATTGGTTAATCCTGATACCGACATTGTTGCACAGATGTTCTGCACTTCAACAGCGAAATCCACAATTGATTCTAGTTGGTTTTCTGACGGTCTTGGCAAATCACAAATTTGTCGTTGTAGAACGCTTATTATTAGTTCGGGTCGTCCAAATCGCATTTGAAGAGTGGTAATTATTTGATTTACACAAGACGAGTGCAGTAACAAATTCTTAACTGCATTGCGAGCAGGATCTTTCAGAGCTTGGCGCAGTCTTATAAGATTTTCCTCGTCAGAAAATGCGCACACCTCAGTCGATTGATTATAAGCAGCATAAAACAAAGGCCACTCGGTTGGCTTACCATCGAATTTGGGCAACTCTTTGACTAGGCTATTACGAGAGGCGATGTGATCTTTAGTCAGACGCCGATAAGCCGAGGCCCCGAATGATATGGTATTAGCATGACCAGCTGTTGGCAGCGTAGTCTGGGCCGGTTGGGGCACAAAGAACGTACTGTTATTAAAAGGAGCTCTGGGAAAAGAAGATTGAGCTGGCTGCGGCGGTGAAATTATCTGATTACTAGTAGAGTACGCCTGTATTTGCTGCTCAAGCGAATGTATTCTATCCAAAAGAGATTGAAGAACTGTGGGTGGTAGATCACCTGGTTGCTGTGCAATCGGCGCTCTTATAAAGGTGCTATTTGGCACAGGTCCACTGCTACTAAGAACATTTGTATTAACCGGTGCAATACAGCTTGGAGGTAATTGCAATGCCTGCGTTGCATGTGGACCTGTATTCGGCACCGACGTTGAGGTGTATTGCCCTTCATCTAGGTCATCATCGAAGTTCATTGCATCGAGGCGATCATAAAAACTATGCTCTGCTCTAAGTACTGCTTCCCTTCGCCTTAAAATTTCGCTCTGTTCACGTAACAGTTCGGCTTGTCGACGGAGCCGCAAAGAAGCAGAAGAATGTAGCGAGTTAGCGGGGCTGGATGGCTGTTGCCCCTGGTGTGCTATTTCACTCGCTGCGGCAGCATGCTGTTCACTTGCTGTGAGACACGTGCCAAAAAGGTCTCCAGCATTAGAGTGGTTAGGCTGTGCCGCGAAAGTATATTGTTCTAAACCGGCGCTATTACCGGCGTAATCCCTTTGTGTAGGAAGGTTGATTGCCATTGCGGTGCTGCTGGGCCAAATATTATAACTTGAATCCACGAGATTAGTGACGGCCCTAGAGCTATGCGCAACTATGTTGTTCAATATTGCAGTGGAGTCATCAACTGCACTTGTAGCCAGTCCAGTTAGTGGGAACATTATAATATTGATATTAATGTATCTCAAATCAGTACGTAAAATAAGGCAGATTAAATTTTTTAAAATGTTAAAAACAAACTCGACAATTTTTTGCAATCCAATATTTATTTCAATTAATATTACAAGGATTAAAAAATTTAATCGTATAAATCGTAACTTTCTGCTATTGTTTACGTACTGACTTCTCTCCCATTGCACAGCTTTCGTGTACCAAAATTCTTCACATATTCGATCACCTGATTTTATCAGCCAATCAGCGAACGACACGTATGCATATTCCTGATGTGAGGAACAGTGGGATTTATATTGTAGTTGTGGGATTTATGTCGACCGTATTGCCAGATTATTCGCAACATAAAGCTATCAACAGAAAGACGAGGTGATCCATCAAACTTAATATCCTAGTTCGATATAAGCTGGGCAATTCTTCCTGAATTAGGGATACTAGTATGATCACTAAATCGTATTTGGTCGATATTTCTTTGAAAGTTCTGACTAGAATCATAACCTAGTAGATTAATGTCTCTTGGCCAAGAAGGAGTTGATACACGTGCTTGCACATTGTTATTGCGATTCGCGTTTGTAATTTTTTATATTTAATCTCTCTACCAAGTTCGAAACGATATTGTCAAGTCTTTGCTCTAAAATTTGTGAAACGCGGTTTTCTAAGTCGGCAAAAAGAGAGGCGTGTCTGGCGGATATTACTGCCGAAACGATATTTTGGACGCGGTTATCCTCATCATTATTCGTGTTGGTTGCCCCTTGCGGTTGGGTTACGGGTAAACTTGTTGCGCCCTCCTCTTGTGGTTCCTGGCGTTGGAAACTGGCGTGCTGTTCATTGTGTCTACCGTTGGAAGGATTTCCTGTCTGCACTGCTGGGCGATTTCTAGTATTTGGTTTTTGGATAAATTCCCTACTGCTACAATTCGCGCGACATTGCGGACAAGAGTTCTTCTTCTTCAGATAGGTCAACAAGCAAGCTCGATGAAAATGGTGAGAACAGGCTGTTGTCAGAATGTCATCGTGCTCATGAAAACTTGTTCCACAAATCGTACATCCGTTAGATTGTGGAGGCACGTGTCCGCTACTGTGACGCGTAGCCATTTTTGTAGAACAAAATTAATAAAAAAAAAATCAAAATAGGTCACTCAATCGGTTTTACTCAGTCGCAATCGTATCTCAAATAAAGGGTTCTGTTTGATAGTAAAAACAGAGAAAACTATTTGATGAACGTATCAAAACTATTTCTCAAAATAGGATTCCAAATAAAACATTAGGGTGATCCAAAAAAAAATATGCAAAAAAAAAATAGATAATAATTGTAATATCTGAGGATTTGTGTTAAATCAACAGATGCATATAAAATTCCTTCTAGATCTGACTGAAAAAAGGTCTATGTAAACAAAACTCCGCAAAAGAACTGGAATCTATCTTCAAAACTGTTGGTCTGATTCTCCAGTCTTGAAGGTGTCAAAATTGGTGGTAGGTGATTTCGGTCTAAGATTAGTACGTGTCAAAGGGTATTGTTAAATACGGTTAAGACCACTTCCATAGTCAAATAACTTAAATTTGTAAAACTTGAAAAGAATTAAAACGAATATGGTCTTGTGATTTATGTAACTTCATATGCATAACTACAAATCGTTGTATATTGTTGGTAAGCCAGCAAGCATTTAGCTACACTGCAACTGAATTCCGATCAATAAAACAAAATGTAAATGCACACAAGTAAACGCAAAAAAAAAGTTAAAATGTGAAATTCGTATGATCGTCTACATTTCCGTCACTCGCGGTCAAAACCCAAGGTATTTAACCTAAAAGAATTGCAATTCCAGCGAATAGACATACATATAAACTAAAGTCCCAAAATGAGTTTACAACAAAATGGTAAAAGACAACTTTTCATGAAGAAACTGTTCCAGCTTGTAAGCATTTAGCTACTTAGCTTAAATTCCTAAATATTTCTTCTTGTAGAGATTCTTGCATCATTAAGATAATAAAAAAAAAACGGATAGACAAAAAGGTATTCCAAGAGGGAATAATAAATAGAGGCCAAAGATTGCCATTAGACATCTTCTCTCGGGCCCCACGTTGGGCGCCATTTTCTGTTACGGGACCTATGGAAAAGGGTGTCATGAAACGATTGGGGAGTCGTTCAGAAAGTCCTTGTGAGAGATGTCCCACAGCTGCCGCGTGTGCACTGGCTTGTTCCCGGAGCTTCAGCCTGGGGCGGGGTAATTAAGCAGCTGCAGAGCCAAGAAACCTGCTCCCTAAACTACCTCAACAGCTGCTTTTTCTGCGGTCATTGACCTATATTTGCTCAAATGACTATTTGCATGTGCTAATTTACACACTTACGTACATATGCATTTACATGCAAAAACCAACTCTTGGTTGTGAATGAAAAATTGGTTTTTGGGAGTTAACAACCAAAAGCACTAAGTAAAGTAGAAATACCACAAAAAAAAACAACGTAATCCATATGTACGTATACCAAAAATTGATCTCTTGAATTAGAGGGTCAAAAGCATAAATAAATGCATAAACACACCTACTTTTATACATTTATACGTATATGTGCATATGGATAATCCAAAAAAATATATTTTTTTAAGCATTAAGAAAGTATATTAGGTTAGCATATAAAACAATTTTACTTACTTTTACTTACATTGTCCCACGTAGCGTCGAGGCCTCCTCGCTGTGTAGTGGTAGCTGTAAATTAAGTAATTTGTTTCTCCTATTTTATTACAGATCTCGATGATCCGGTATAATTTATATTTTTACTTTTCTATTTATTTTGACATAATTTGTGCCCTTTTTATCATAAGGGTTATGCAAAAAGAATTTACAAATTTACAAATTCATCTAATATCATCAATTCACTGCTGGGCTATATCAATTTCCGTCACTGTAATTGTTTCTTTCATTGAGCGCGAGGTGATAAAAACAAGAAAAACAATAAGAACGGCCTAAGCGAGAACCAAAGCTTAATAAAACTGCAAATGCTTTGATCTCTTCGACTCTAGCAATAATGAATGCATGTAAATATGTATGTACGCATGGGTATACATATTACGAACAGAAAGGTAAATTAAAAATTTAAGAGAACGCAAAGAAAATAAATATCAACTATTGTTGAGGGAGATTAGGTATTAACTCTGTACTCTGAGTTAACAAAAATATATCTCTCATTTAAGTGATTAGGTATAATATGAAATATAAAGAACTTAAAATTCTAATTAGAATTTATTATTAAGTTTAAATAAGAATTCAATTGCATATATGTTGCAAAAAGGGTGATTCGTTTTAAATTCAAAGTAAATTATTTTTATAAAAACTAAAAATTTTTAAAGTATGTATTTGGTTTTCGGTACTTATGTACGAATATATATGTATATACATACAGGCTTATGTATATACTTGTGAATTAGGTATGTATCTATTTAAATATATTTTCTCTTGCTTTTAATAATTATTCCTATTCTTGTGTATAGGTATATATATATTTCTTTTTGCTTTTGGAAAAGCATTTAATATACGAGAAAAAAGTGGAAATTTAAATTAAATTTAGCCTATCTTTTTTTTTCTATATTAAAATTTATAGAAATAACATTCTCTGGCATTATTTGAAAAAAAAAAAAAAAAAAAAAAAATGAATAAAATGGCAACTTCACCGATGAGGAGGGCGTTTCAATGATGCGGCTTTCAGAGTCCATCTACGTTGATTTGCTGCAGCTCTCCGCGGCCATGAGGCAGGTTTCTTACGCTGGTTGAGTGTGGATGAGGACTGGTGTTGATGTTAATTATTTGGTCAGCAGAGATTATATTCAAACGCGAGGTAAAAAGAAAGATTTCAGCACCAGCTTTACTTTTACGTTAATATTAACTTTAAGTTTACAACAGCTACGACTTCTTATTATATACTCGCACGATTAAAGTTAAATATATGTAGTTGGGTTACCACGTTCGCGGATCTCTGCTGACCTTCCTTGTTCAAAGCTCGTCCAAAAAGAAAGAGAAATCCTACCCGGAAGCTTAGCGAGGGCCTTTTTTTTTTTGCTTTTCATCTTTTGACAGCTTTGACAATCAGATGTTCGGATAGTATGGTAAGTTATTTTTGGGACAAAATTATATATACCCTACAGCAAGTATAGGCTATTCGTAAAAAAAAACGATATGTGTTTTTCGTTCGTGCATGTACGCCAGTACAGTTCCTGTAGGGAACTTAATGCTATACGGATTTTTTCCGTTTTATATTTAAAAATACAAATGGTTAATTCCTTTTCGCTACTATTGCGAATGTTGAAAAAGTGAATGAATGAAAAGTTTTGATTGTGAATATAGGTTGTTATTCCGTCCTTTTTCATAATCTATGTTATGGTGAAGAAGTTGTAATCTATATATATAAAAATGAATTGGCGTTCGTATATACCGTAAGATCTCCGGATCGGCTCAACCTATTTTAAATATTTTTTCTTTAATGTTTCCAATCTATTTCATGTCTCATTTGCCACATAAATTCTTTTTTTCTAATCTCAATTTAAATTTTTTTTAGCTAATACTCAATAACGGCTTAACCGATTTTCAAAATTTTTTCTTTTCTTTATTCTATCGGACATAGTGTTTATTTATATAGAACAAAACATTTTCTAAATCTTCAATTTAATCATATATTAGCTAAAGAAGTTTAGCTACCATATAAATTGTGGTCAGTTGAGATCACTGGTATTCTAACTGAAATGTTCCTGTAGGGAACTTAATGCCATACAGATTTTTTCCGTTTTATATTTAAAAATACAAATGGTGAATTCCTTTTCGCTACTATTGCGAATGTTGAAAAAATGAATGAATGAAAAGTTTTGATTGTGAATATAGGTTGTTGATTGTGAATATAGGTTGTTTTTCCGTCCTTTTTCATAATCTATGTTATGGTGAAGAAGTTGTAATCTATATATATAAAAATGAATTGGCGTTCGTATATACCGTAAGATCTCCGGATCGGCTCAACCGATTTTAAATATTTTTTCTTTAATGTTTCCAATCTGTTTCATGTCTCATTTACCACATAAATTCTTTTTTTTCTAATCTCAATTTAAAATTTTTTTAGCTAATACTCAGTAACGTGTTAACCGATTTTCAAAATTTTTCCTTTTCTTTATTCTATCGGACATAGTGTTTATTTATATAGAACAAAACATTTTCTAAGTCTTCAATTTAATCATATATTAGCTAAAGAAGTTTAGCTACCATATAAATTGTGGTCAGTTGAGATCACTGGTATTCTAACTGAAATGTTCCTGTAGGGAACTTAATGCCATACAGATGTTTTCCGTTTTATATTTAACAAGTAAGGAAGTCTAAGTTCGGGTGAACCGAACATTAAATACCCAGCGTTAGTTTTCAGAAAAAGGGGGCGTAGTTTTCATCCGCTTTAGCCCATTTTAAGAACCAATCTATTCCGAGCCTAAACAATAGCGAATTTGGTGGGCGCGGCCACGCTCCTTGCTTATAAAGCTTTAACCGCTTACATGAGCCAAAAGTACTGAATCGATCTTTACAAGGGTTATACCATGTCCTATATATAACTTTGGAAAAGAAGGCGTGCCATGCCCATAACTTTTAACGTATTTTGTGAAATTTTTTGATATACGGATATATGTGTCCATTAATCAATATTTACCTAATTTTAAAAAAGTGGGTGGTGGCACGCCCACGGATTTTATTATGTTGTTTGTCCCTATTTGAAGATCAGTTTTCATTGCAGATAGTTATGATACTTTCACAGTGGCTTGTTAATAGTGAAATGTTGATATTTTGTTTTTTCAATTGTGGGCGGTGCCACGCCCATTTTCCAAAATATTACCAAAAAACCTTTAAACATCACTAATAACATCATCAAGTGAATGAGTGTACTAAATTTTAGCATTATATCTTTATCAGTTATACAGATATTACATATTGCGGTTTCCTAACTCTCGTTTAGAGAACTTTAGTCCAAAAAGGGGCGTGGTCGTTCACCGATTTTTCTTATTTTCTGTGGTAGTACTCTACATAAACATAACATGCCTGGTACCTAGTTTCGTAAACCTATCTCACACCGTTCTGAAGTTATTAGCAGTCGAATTTGAAAATTGCCTGACTCATAAGTGGGCGGTGCCACGCCCACTTTCCAAAATTTTGCAAAAATAATGTAAAGAATGTGAAAATTGATGTATGTACCAAATTATATTATTATAGCGGCATCAGTTAATTAGATATGGACTTTTCAATATTTCCACCTCCTTTCAATATAACTTTTATAAAAAAGTAGGCGTGGTCGCCAAGCGATTTCGTTTATTTTCTATATCTGAATTTAACACAACAATAGTATGCCCTCTACAAAATTTCGTTATACTAGCATAAACTGTTCTCAAGTTATTAAGATTCAAAACTTTAAAATTTCTTCAAATATATGTGGGCGGTGCCACGCCCCTTTTAAAAAAATTTGATAAAATCCGCCTTAGAACATACAAATCAATACATATTGCAAATTTTATCATTGTAGCTGCTTCTGATATGGAATTAAACCGTTTTATACGTTTTTCGAAATTTTCGATATCGAAAAAGGGGGCGTGGTTATCATCCGATTTCGCCCATTTTCAATAGCAACCTACCTTGGCCAGAAAGTAACCTGTATGCAAAATTTCATGCAAATATCTCAATTTTTACTCAAGTTATCGTGTACACGGACGGACAGACGGACAGACGGACGGACGGACATGGCTTAATCAATTCCTCTTTTCAACCTAAGAACTTTCATATATGGAACCCCATATCTAACTCGATTATTTTGCTCCGTTACATAGTACCGTTATGTGGACAAAATTAATATACCCTTGTACTAGTACTAGTACAAATACATTCATTAAAAGGTATTTTTAGCATCGGCACTAACCACGGTTAAGAATCTTGCTTAATTCACCTTATTTGGTAGATGTCTTAAATATTGTGGTGAATGGCCTGAACTTTGCGCCGTTCACCTTATTTGCGGTGGAGGGATCAAACATTGTGGTGAATGGCCTGAAATCTATATCATGGTGAAGAAGTTGTAATCTATATATATAAAAATGAATTGGCGTTCGTATATACCGTAAGATCTCCGGATCGGCTCAACCGATTTTAAATATTTTTTCTTTAATGTTTCCAATCTGTTTCATGTCTCATTTACCACATAAATTCTTATTTTTCTAATCTCAATTTAAAATTTGTTTAGCTAATACTCAATAACGGCTTAACCGATTTTAAACATTTTTTCTTTTCTTTATTCTATCGGTCATAGTGTTTATTTATATAGAACAAAACATTTTATAAATCTTCAATTTAATCATATATTAGCTAAAGAAGTTTAGCTACCATATAAATTGTAGTCAGTTGAGATCACTGGTATTCTAACTGAAATGTTCCTGTAGGGAACTTAATGCCATACAGATTTTTTCCGTTTTATATTTAAAAATACAAATACATTCATTGAAAGGTATTTTTAGCTTCGGCATTAACCACGGTTAAGAATCTTGCTTAATTCACCTTATTTGGTAGATGTCTTAAATATTGTGGTGAATGGCCTGAACTTTGCGCCGTCCACCTTATTTGCGGTGGATGGCTCAAACATTGTGGTGAATGGCCTGTAATCTATATCATGGTGAAGAAGTTGTAATCTATATATATAAAAATGAATTGGCGTTCGTGTATACCGTAAGATCTCCGGATCGGCTCAGCCGATTTTAAATATTTTTTCTTTAATGTTTCCAATCTGTTTCATGTCTCATTTACCACATAAATTCTTTTTTTCTAATCTCAATTTAAAATTTTTTTAGCTAATACTCAATAACGGCTTAACCGATTTTCAAAATTTTTTCTTTTCTTTATTCTATCGGTTATGGTGAAGAAGTTGTAATCTATATATATAAAAATGAAATGGCGTTCGTATATACCTCAAGATCTCCGGATCGGCTCAACCGATTTTAAATATTTTTTCTTTAATGTTTCCAATCTGTTTCATGTCTCATTTACCACATAAATTATTTTGTTTCTAATCTCAATTTAAAATTTTTTAGGTAATACTCAATAACGGCTTAACCGATTTTCAAAATTTTTTCTTTTCTTTATTCTATCGGTCATAGTGTTTATTTATATAGAACAAAACATTTTCTAAATCTTCAATTTAATCATATATTAGCTAAAGAAGTTTAGCTACCATATAAATTATAGTCAGTTGAGATCACTGGTATTCTAACTGAAATGTTACTGTAGGGAACTTAATGCCATACAGATTTTTTCCGTTTTATATTTAAAAATACAAATACATTCATTAAAAGGTATTTTTAGCTTCGGCACTAACCACGGTTAAGAATCTTGCTTAATTCACCTTATTTGGTAGATGTCTTAAATATTGTGGTGAATGGCCTGAACTTTGCGCCGTTCACCTTATTTGCGGTGGATGGCTCAAACATTGTGGTGAATGGCCTGAAATCTATATCATGGTGAAGAAGTTGTAATCTATATATATAAAATGAATTGGCGTTCGTGTATACCGTAAGATCTCCGGATCGGCTCAACCGATTTTAAATATTTTTTCTTTAATGTTTCCAATCTGTTTCTTGTCTCATTTACCACATAAATTCTTTTTTTTCTAATCTCAATTTAAAATTTTTTTAGCTAATACTCAATAACGGCTTAACCGATTTTCAAAATTTTTTCTTTTCTTTATTCTATCGGACATAGTGTTTATTTATATAGAACAAAACATTTTCTAAATCTTCAATTTAATCATATATTAGCTAAAGAAGTTTAGCTACCATATAAATTGTAGTCAGTTGAGATCACTGGTATTCTAACTGAAATGTTCCTGTAGGGAACTTAATGCCATACAGATTTTTTCCGTTTTATATTTAAAAATACAAATACATTCATTAAAAGGTATTTTTAGCTTCGGCATTAACCACGGTTAAGAATCTTGCTTAATTCACCTTATTTGGTAGATGTCTTAAATATTGTGGTGAATGGCCTGAACTTTGCGCCGTCCACCTTATTTGCGGTGGATGGCTCAAACATTGTGGTGAATGGCCTGTAATCTATATCATGGTGAAGAAGTTGTAATCTATATATATAAAAATTAATTGGCGTTCGTGTATACCGTAAGATCTCCGGATCGGCTCAACCGATTTTAAATATTTTTTCTTTAATGTTTCCAATCTGTTTCATGTCTAATTTACCACATAAATTCTTTTTTTCTAATCTCAATTTAAAATTTTTTTTAGCTAATACTCAATAACGGCTTAACCGATTTTCAAAATTTTTTCTTTTCTTTATTCTATCGGTTATAGTGTTTATTTATATAGAACAAAACATTTTCTAAATCTTTAATTTAATCATATATTAGCTAAAGAAGTTTAGCTACCATATAAATTGTAGTCAGTTGAGATCACTGGTATTCTAACTGAAATGTTCCTGTAGGGAACTTAATGCCATACAGATTTTTTCCGTTTTATATTTAAAAATACAAATGGTGAATTCCTTTTCGCTACTATTGCGAATGTTGAAAAAGTGAATGAATGAAAAGTTTTAATTGTGAATATAGGTTGTTGATTGTGAATATAGGTTGTTATTCCGTCCTTTTTCATAATCTATGTTATGGTGAAGAAGTTGTAATCTATATATATAAAAATGAATTGGCGTTCGTATATACCGTTAGATCTCCGGATCGGCTCAGCCGATTTTAAATATTTTTTCTTTAATGTTTCCAATCTGTTTCTTGTCTCATTTACCACATAAATTCTTTTTTTTCTAATCTCAATTTAAAATTTTTTTAGCTAATACTCAATAACGGCTTAACCGATTTTCAAAATTTTTTCTTTTCTTTATTCTATCGGACATAGTGTTTATTTATATAGAACAAAACATTTTCTAAATCTTCATTATTTAATCATATATTAGCTAAGGAATTTAGCTACCATATAAATTGTAGTCAGTTGAGATCACTGGTATTCTAACTGAAATGTTCCTGTAGGGAACTTAATGCCATACAGATTTTTTCCGTTTTATATTTAAAAATACAAATACATTCATTAAAAGGTATTTTTAGCTTCGGCACTAACCACGGTTAAGAATCTTGCTTAATTCACCTTATTTGCTAGATGTCTTAAATATTGTGGTGAATGGCCTGTAATCTATATCATGGTGAAGAATTTGTAATCTATATATATAAAAATGAATTGGCGTTCGTATATACCGTAAGATCTCCGGATCGGCTCAACCGATTTTAAATATTTTTTCTTTAATGTTTCCAATCTGTTTCATGTCTCATTTACCACATAAATTCTTATTTTTCTAATCTCAATTTAAAATTTTTAGGTAATACTCAATAACGGCTTAACCGATTTTCAAAATTTTTTCTTTTCTTTATTCTATCGGTCATAGTGTTTATTTATATAGAACAAAACATTTTCTAAATCTTCAATTTAATCATATATTAGCTAAAGAAGTTTAGCTACCATATAAATTGTAGTCAGTTGAGATCACTGGTATTCTAACTGAAATGTTCCTGTAGGGAACTTAATGCCATACCGATTTTTTCCGTTTTATATTTAAAAATACAAATACATTCATTAAAAGGTATTTTTAGCTTCGGCATTAACCACGGTTAAGAATCTTGCTTAATTCACCTTATTTGGTAGATGTCTTAAATATTGTGGTGAATGGCCTGAACTTTGCCCCGTCCACCTTATTTGCGGTGGATGGCTCAAACATTGTGGTGAATGGCCTGTAATCTATATCATGGTGAAGAAGTTGTAATCTATATATATAAAAATGAATTGGCGTTCGTGTATACCGTAAGATCTCCGGATCGGCTCAGCCGATTTTAAATATTTTTTCTTTAATGTTTCCAATCTGTTTCATGTCTCATTTACCACATAAATTCTTTTTTTCTAATCTCAATTTAAAATTTTTTTAGCTAATACTCAATAACGGCTTAACCGATTTTCAAAATTTTTTCTTTTCTTTATTCTATCGGTTATGGTGAAGAAGTTGTAATCTATATATATAAAAATGAATTGGCGTTCGTATATACCGTAAGATCTCCGGATTGGCTCAACCGATTTTAAATATTTTTTCTTTAATGTTTCCAATCTGTTTCATGTCTCATTTACCACATAAATTATTTTGTTTCTAATCTCAATTTAAAGTTTTTAGGTAATACTCAATAACGGCTTAACCGATTTTCAAAATTTTTTCTTTTCTTTATTCTATCGGTCATAGTGTTTATTTATATAGAACAAAACATTTTCTAAATCTTCAATTTAATCATATATTAGCTAAAGAAGTTTAGCTACCATATAAATTGTAGTCAGTTGAGATCACTGGTATTCTAACTGAAATGTTCCTGTAGGGAACTTAATGCCATACAGATTTTTTCCGTTTTATATTTAAAAATACAAATACATTCATTAAAAGGTATTTTTAGCTTCGGCACTAACCACGGTTAAGAATCTTGCTTAATTCACCTTATTTGCTAGATGTCTTAAATATTGTGGTGA
Source organism: Sphenella marginata (assembly GCA_951509765.1). Classification (NCBI taxonomy): domain Eukaryota; kingdom Metazoa; phylum Arthropoda; class Insecta; order Diptera; family Tephritidae; genus Sphenella; species Sphenella marginata. The sequence goes on from OX608078.1 coordinate 125,381,508, forward strand.
ATGGCCTGAACTTTGCGCCGTTCACCTTATTTGCGGTGGATGGCTCAAACATTGTGGTGAATGGCCTGAAATCTATATCATGGTGAAGAAGTTGTAATCTATATATATAAAAATGAATTGGCGTTCGTATATACCGTAAGATCTCCGGATCGGCTCAACCGATTTTAAATATTTTTTCTTTAATGTTTCCAATCTGTTTCATGTCTCATTTACCACATAAATTCTTATTTTTCTAATCTCAATTTAAAATTTTTTTAGCTAATACTCAATAACGGCTTAACCGATTTTCAAAATTTTTCTTTCCTTTATTCTATCGGTCATAGTGTTTATTTATATAGAACAAAACATTTTCTAAATCTTCAATTTAATCATATATTAGCTAAAGAAGTTTAGCTACCATATAAATTGTAGTCAGTTGAGATCACTGGTATTCTAACTGAAATGTTCCTGTAGGGAACTTAATGCCATACAGATTTTTTCCGTTTTATATTTAAAAATACAAATACATTCATTAAAAGGTATTTTTAGCTTCGGCGTTAACCACGGTTAAGAATCTTGCTTAATTCACCTTATTTGGTAGATGTCTTAAATATTGTGGTGAATGGCTTGAACTTTGCGCCGTCCACCTTATTTGCGGTGGATGGCTCAAACATTGTGGTGAATGGCCTGTAATCTATATCATGGTGAAGAAGTTGTAATCTATATATATAAAAATTAATTGGCGTTCGTGTATACCGTAAGATCTCCGGATCGGCTCAGCCGATTTTAAATATTTTTTCTTTAATGTTTCCAATCTGTTTCATGTCTCATTTACCACATAAATTCTTTTTTTCTAATCTCAATTTAAAATTTTTTTAGCTAATACTCAATAACGGCTTAACCGATTTTCAAAATTTTTTCTTTTCTTTATTCTATCGGTCATAGTGTTTATTTATATAGAACAAAACATTTTATAAATCTTCAATTTAATCATATATTAGCTAAAGACGTTTAGCTACCATATAAATTGTAGTCAGTTGAGATCACTGGTATTCTAACTGAAATGTTCCTGTAGGGAACTTAATGCCATACAGATTTTTTCCGTTTTATATTTAAAAATACAAATACATTCATTAAAAGGTATTTTTAGCTTCGGCACTAACCACGGTTAAGAATCTTGCTTAATTCACCTTATTTGCTAGATGTCTTAAATATTGTGGTGAATGGCCTGTAATCTATATCATGGTGAAGAATTTGTAATCTATATATATAAAAATGAATTGGCGTTCGTATATACCGTAAGATCTCCGGATCGGCTCAACCGATTTTAAATATTTTTTCTTTAATGTTTCCAATCTGTTTCATGTCTCATTTACCACATAAATTCTTATTTTTCTAATCTCAATTTAAAATTTTTTTAGCTAATACTCAATAACGGCTTAACCGATTTTCAAAATTTTTCTTTCCTTTATTCTATCGGTCATAGTGTTTATTTATATAGAACAAAACATTTTCTAAATCTTCAATTTAATCATATATTAGCTAAAGAAGTTTAGCTACCATATAAATTGTAGTCAGTTGAGATCACTGGTATTCTAACTGAAATGTTCCTGTAGGGAACTTAATGCCATACAGATTTTTTCCGTTTTATATTTAAAAATACAAATACATTCATTAAAAGGTATTTTTAGCTTCGGCATTAACCACGGTTAAGAATCTTGCTTAATTCACCTTATTTGGTAGATGTCTTAAATATTGTGGTGAATGGCCTGAACTTTGCGCCGTCCACCTTATTTGCGGTGGATGGCTCAAACATTGTGGTGAATGGCCTGTAATCTATATCATGGTGAAGAAGTTGTAATCTATATATATAAAAATGAATTGGCGTTCGTGTATACCGTAAGATCTCCGGATCGGCTCAGCCGATTTTAAATATTTTTTCTTTAATGTTTCCAATCTGTTTCATGTCTCATTTACCACATAAATTCTTTTTTTCTAATCTCAATTTAAAATTTTTTTAGCTAATACTCAATAACGGCTTAACCGATTTTCAAAATTTTTTCTTTTCTTTATTCTATCGGTTATGGTGAAGAAGTTGTAATCTATATATATAAAAATGAAATGGCGTTCGTATATACCTCAAGATCTCCGGATCGGCTCAACCGATTTTAAATATTTTTTCTTTAATGTTTCCAATCTGTTTCATGTCTCATTTACCACATAAATTATTTTGTTTCTAATCTCAATTTAAAATTTTTTAGGTAATACTCAATAACGGCTTAACCGATTTTCAAAATTTTTTCTTTTCTTTATTCTATCGGTCATAGTGTTTATTTATATAGAACAAAACATTTTCTAAATCTTCAATTTAATCATATATTAGCTAAAGAAGTTTAGCTACCATATAAATTGTAGTCAGTTGAGATCACTGGTATTCTAACTGAAATGTTCCTGTAGGGAACTTAATGCCATACAGATTTTTTCCGTTTTATATTTAAAAATACAAATACATTCATTAAAAGGTATTTTTAGCTTCGGCACTAACCACGGTTAAGAATCTTGCTTAATTCACCTTATTTGGTAGATGTCTTAAATATTGTGGTGAATGGCCTGAACTTTGCGCCGTTCACCTTATTTGCGGTGGATGGCTCAAACATTGTGGTGAATGGCCTGAAATCTATATCATGGTGAAGAAGTTGTAATCTATATATATAAAAATGAATTGGCGTTCGTGTATACCGTAAGATCTCCGGATCGGCTCAACCGATTTTAAATATTTTTTCTTTAATGTTTCCAATCTGTTTCTTGTCTCATTTACCACATAAATTCTTTTTTTTCTAATCTCAATTTAAAATTTTTTTAGCTAATACTCAATAACGGCTTAACCGATTTTCAAAATTTTTTCTTTTCTTTATTCTATCGGACATAGTGTTTATTTATATAGAACAAAACATTTTCTAAATCTTCAATTTAATCATATATTAGCTAAAGAAGTTTAGCTACCATATAAATTGTAGTCAGTTGAGATCACTGGTATTCTAACTGAAATGTTCCTGTAGGGAACTTAATGCCATACAGATTTTTTCCGTTTTATATTTAAAAATACAAATACATTCATTAAAAGGTATTTTTAGCTTCGGCATTAACCACGGTTAAGAATCTTGCTTAATTCACCTTATTTGGTAGATGTCTTAAATATTGTGGTGAATGGCCTGAACTTTGCGCCGTCCACCTTATTTGCGGTGGATGGCTCAAACATTGTGGTGAATGGCCTGTAATCTATATCATGGTGAAGAAGTTGTAATCTATATATATAAAAATTAATTGGCGTTCGTGTATACCGTAAGATCTCCGGATCGGCTCAACCGATTTTAAATATTTTTTCTTTAATGTTTCCAATCTGTTTCATGTCTAATTTACCACATAAATTCTTTTTTTCTAATCTCAATTTAAAATTTTTTTTAGCTAATACTCAATAACGGCTTAACCGATTTTCAAAATTTTTTCTTTTCTTTATTCTATCGGTTATAGTGTTTATTTATATAGAACAAAACATTTTCTAAATCTTTAATTTAATCATATATTAGCTAAAGAAGTTTAGCTACCATATAAATTGTAGTCAGTTGAGATCACTGGTATTCTAACTGAAATGTTCCTGTAGGGAACTTAATGCCATACAGATTTTTTCCGTTTTATATTTAAAAATACAAATGGTGAATTCCTTTTCGCTACTATTGCGAATGTTGAAAAAGTGAATGAATGAAAAGTTTTAATTGTGAATATAGGTTGTTGATTGTGAATATAGGTTGTTATTCCGTCCTTTTTCATAATCTATGTTATGGTGAAGAAGTTGTAATCTATATATATAAAAATGAATTGGCGTTCGTATATACCGTTAGATCTCCGGATCGGCTCAGCCGATTTTAAATATTTTTTCTTTAATGTTTCCAATCTGTTTCATGTCTCATTTACCACATAAATTCTTTTTTTCTAATCTCAATTTAAAATTTTTTTAGCTAATACTCAATAACGGCTTAACCGATTTTCAAAATTTTTTCTTTTCTTTATTCTATCGGACATAGTGTTTATTTATATAGAACAAAACATTTTCTAAATCTTCATTATTTAATCATATATTAGCTAAGGAATTTAGCTACCATATAAATTGTAGTCAGTTGAGATCACTGGTATTCTAACTGAAATGTTCCTGTAGGGAACTTAATGCCATACAGATTTTTTCCGTTTTATATTTAAAAATACAAATACATTCATTAAAAGGTATTTTTAGCTTCGGCATTAACCACGGTTAAGAATCTTGCTTAATTCACCTTATTTGGTAGATGTCTTAAATATTGTGGTGAATGGCCTGAACTTTGCCCCGTCCACCTTATTTGCCGTGGATGGCTCAAACATTGTGGTGAATGGCCTGTAATCTATATCATGGTGAAGAAGTTGTAATCTATATATATAAAAATGAATTGGCGTTCGTGTATACCGTAAGATCTCCGGATCGGCTCAGCCGATTTTAAATATTTTTTCTTTAATGTTTCCAATCTGTTTCATGTCTCATTTACCACATAAATTCTTTTTTTCTAATCTCAATTTAAAATTTTTTTAGCTAATACTCAATAACGGCTTAACCGATTTTCAAAATTTTTTCTTTTCTTTATTCTATCGGTTATGGTGAAGAAGTTGTAATCTATATATATAAAAATGAATTGGCGTTCGTATATACCGTAAGATCTCCGGATCGGCTCAACCGATTTTAAATGTTTTTTCTTTAATGTTTCCAATCTGTTTCATGTCTCATTTACCACATAAATTATTTTGTTTCTAATCTCAATTTAAAGTTTTTAGGTAATACTCAATAACGGCTTAACCGATTTTCAAAATTTTTTCTTTTCTTTATTCTATCGGTCATAGTGTTTATTTATATAGAACAAAACATTTTCTAAATCTTCAATTTAATCATATATTAGCTAAAGAAGTTTAGCTACCATATAAATTGTAGTCAGTTGAGATCACTGGTATTCTAACTGAAATGTTCCTGTAGGGAACTTAATGCCATACAGATTTTTTCCGTTTTATATTTAAAAATACAAATACATTCATTAAAAGGTATTTTTAGCTTCGGCACTAACCACGGTTAAGAATCTTGCTTAATTCACCTTATTTGCTAGATGTCTTAAATATTGTGGTGAATGGCCTGAACTTTGCGCCGTTCACCTTATTTGCGGTGGATGGCTCAAACATTGTGGTGAATGGCCTGAAATCTATATCATGGTGAAGAAGTTGTAATCTATATATATAAAAATGAATTGGCGTTCGTATATACCGTAAGATCTCCGGATCGGCTCAACCGATTTTAAATATTTTTTCTTTAATGTTTCCAATCTGTTTCATGTCTCATTTACCACATAAATTCTTATTTTTCTAATCTCAATTTAAAATTTTTTTAGCTAATACTCAATAACGGCTTAACCGATTTTCAAAATTTTTCTTTCCTTTATTCTATCGGTCATAGTGTTTATTTATATAGAACAAAACATTTTCTAAATCTTCAATTTAATCATATATTAGCTAAAGAAGTTTAGCTACCATATAAATTGTAGTCAGTTGAGATCACTGGTATTCTAACTGAAATGTTCCTGTAGGGAACTTAATGCCATACAGATTTTTTCCGTTTTATATTTAAAAATACAAATACATTCATTAAAAGGTATTTTTAGCTTCGGCGTTAACCACGGTTAAGAATCTTGCTTAATTCACCTTATTTGGTAGATGTCTTAAATATTGTGGTGAATGGCTTGAACTTTGCGCCGTCCACCTTATTTGCGGTGGATGGCTCAAACATTGTGGTGAATGGCCTGTAATCTATATCATGGTGAAGAAGTTGTAATCTATATATATCTATATATTAATAGGCTAACATTTTTTCCATACAATCAATTGCCAGAGTGTATCTCATAAAACAATGCATAACTCCAATTATTATATATTTTGATATGTTTTCATGGGCCAGGAGCTTTGCATAGGCATATTATATTTAACGAAAAATGCTTCATTAATTTGTAATAATTCACCAAAGTTTTCACCAAAACCCAAAGCTGTTAACTACAGTATTTGACTTTTTTGTTATACATTCAGCAGTGGCGCAGGTGGTGAGCGTGCCGGCTATGATGCGTGCGTTCTTATGTTCAAGAACGTGTTCAGGGCAGGTAAAGTTTTTTTTTTTTTTTTACTAAATTGAATTTGCCTTAGAATATACGAAAACTTTTTATTATATTTTTTTTTTTTTAATTTATTATATTTGTAATCCAATATTTTTCTGTTTATTACGTTTATGACATCTATCTTGGAGTGAAAAACTCAAATTTTTTGAATAAAATCTAAAAAATTATTCCAATTTATCAATATTTATAAATTTATATTTTTTAAGAAATCTATCATATTTAATATGGAAAAAGTAAAAACGCAGTTTGTAGTTCTTCAATTTTATATTCACGAAATAGTTTGAAATTGCGTTAATTTTCCTAAAGACATCAACTATTTTCTTCCTAAAAATTTTTATTTGTAAAAGAGTCGACATATAACCCAATATTTCAATATTTTTCTGTTTCTGACATCCATCTTCGACTGAAAAAACCAAATTTTTTTAAAAAAAAAGCTAAAAAATTATTTCAATTTATCAATATATATTTTTTAAGAAATATATTATATTTAATACACAAAAAGTAAAAACACAGTTTGTAGCTTCTTCAATTTTATATTCACGAAATAGTTTGAAATTGCGTTAATTTTCCTAAAGACATCAACTATTTTCTTCCTAAAAATTTTAATTTGTAAAAGAGTCGACATATAACCGGAATCCTTACATATTTAGGCTAAATTGGGCCAGTTAGGTTATGTGTTTTCAATATTTCCGAGTTGAATTTGACGAAAAAAACCAGAAAACCATCATATGTCTAAGTTGTAATATTCTCCCGCTATACGGACTTCAAAAAATATACAACTAAAAGAAAAATTGAGAAAACTGTCTGTATACCAAAAAAAAAACACAATTTGGAAACCGGCAAATGTTAAGAAGTTAACGGAATCTCAAAATGAACTTTCATTCGTTTCAATCCATATCGCCAATTTTGTTCGATATGGCATCATTCTATGTGACCATTATCTATATATTAATAGGCTAACATTTTTTCCATACAATCAATTGCCAGAGTGTATCTCATAAAACAATGCATAACTCCAATTATTATATATTTTGATATGTTTTCATGGGACAGGAGCTTTGCATAGGCATATTATATTTAACAAAAAATGCTTCATTAATTTGTAATAATTCACCAAAGTTTTCACCAAAACCCAAAGCTGTTAACTACAGTATTTGACTTTTTTGTTGTACATACAGCAGTGGCGCAGGTGGTGAGCGTGCCGGCTATGATGCGTGCGTTCTTATGTTCAAGAACGTGTTCAGGGCAGGTAAAGTTTTTTTTTTTTTTTACTAAATTGAATTTGCCTTAGAATATACGAAAACTTTTTATTATATTTTTTTTTTTTAATTTATTATATTTGTAATCCAATATTTTTCTGTTTATTATGTTTATGACATCTATCTTGGAGTGAAAAACTCAAATTTTTTGAATAAAATCTAAAAAATTATTCCAATTTATCAATATATATTTTTTAAGAAATATATCATATTTAATATATAAAAAGTAAAAACGCAGTTTGTAGTTCTTCAATTTTATATTCACGAAATAGTTTGAAATTGCGTTAATTTTCCTAAAGACATCAACTATTTTCTTCCTAAAAATTTTTATTTGTAAAAGAGTCGACATATAACCCAATATTTCAATATTTTTCTGTTTCTGACATCCATCTTCGACTGAAAAAACCAAATTTTTTGTAAAAAAAAAGCTAAAAAATTATTTCAATTTATCAATATATATTTTTTAAGAAATATATCATATTTAATATATAAAAAGTAAAAACGCAGTTTGTAGTTCTTCAATTTTATATTCACGAAATAGTTTGAAATTGCGTTAATTTTCCTAAAGGCATCAACTATTTTCTTCCTAAAACTTTTCATTTGTAAAAGAGTCGACATATAACCCAATATTTCAATATTTTTCGGTTTATGACATCTTTTTTCGAGTGAAAAAACCGAATTGTTTGAAAAAAAAAGCTAAAAAATTATTTCAATTTATCAGTATATTTTTTTTAAGAAATATATCATATTTAATATACCTACAAAAAGTAAAAACGCAGTTTGTAGTTCTTCAATTTTATATTCACGAAATAGTTTGAAATTGCATTAATTTTCCTAAAGACATCAACTATTTTCTTACTAAAAATTTTTATTTGTAAAAGAGTCGACATATACCCCAATATTAAATTGGGCCAGTTAGGTTATGTGTTTTCAATATTTCCGAGTTGAATTTGACGAAAAAAACCAGAAAACCATCATATGTCTAAGTTGTAATATTCTCCCGCTATACGGACTTCAAAAAATATACAACTAAAAGAAAAATTGAGAAAACTGTCTGTATACCAAAAAAAAACACAATTTGGAAACCGGCAAATGTTAAGAAGTTAACGGAATCTCAAAATGAACTTTCATTCGTTTCAATCCATATCGCCAATTTTGTTCGATATGGCATCATTCTATGTGACCATTATATATATTATAAGTCTAACTATGTTGTTGGTATATGCCCATGAAATTTAATTTTGTTTATTGAAATATTGACGGAATATGAAAGGAGTGGTGGGTCTGATGGTGGACTTTCAAACATTTTAAAGTACCGTTTTTGCCATCTCCTATTAATGATTACTGGTCTTTAATGGACGGATTTTTTTTGGTTGTCAAATTACCCGGCTTTAGAGTAAACCAGCTTTTATGAAAGCGACTCTCAATAACTCAACTATAAATAATTATTTTCAGCAATAAAAATGTCTCCAATATTTATGCCTCTAGGCATTAGGTACTGGAGAAAAATGCGAACAGAGGATTTAATAAGTTAAACTAATTTAAGGTGGTCGAATTTCGACCACGGGATATACTAGTAAAAATTAATTGGCGTTCGTGTATACCGTAAGATCTCCGGATCGGCTCAGCCGATTTTAAATATTTTTTCTTTAATGTTTCCAATCTGTTTCATGTCTCATTTACCACATAAATTCTTTTTTTCTAATCTCAATTTAAAATTTTTTTAGCTAATACTCAATAACGGCTTAACCGATTTTCAAAATTTTTTCTTTTCTTTATTCTATCGGTTACGGTGAAGAAGTTGTAATCTATATATATAAAAATGAATTGGCGTTCGTATATACCGTAAGATCTCCGGATCGGCTCATCCGATTTTAAATATTTTTTCTTTAATGTTTCCAATCTGTTTCATGTCTCATTTACCACATAAATTATTTTGTTTCTAATCTCAATTTAAAGTTTTTAGGTAATACTCAATAACGGCTTAACCGATTTTCAAAATTTTTTCTTTTCTTTATTCTATCGGTCATAGTGTTTATTTATATAGAACAAAACATTTTCTAAATCTTCAATTTAATCATTATTAGCTAAAGAAGTTTAGCTACCATATAAATTGTAGTCAGTTGAGATCACTGGTATTCTAACTGAAATGTTCCTGTAGGGAACTTAATGCCATACAGATTTTTTCCGTTTTATATTTAAAAATACAAATACATTCATTAAAAGGTATTTTTAGCTTCGGCACTAACCACGGTTAAGAATCTTGCTTAATTCACCTTATTTGCTAGATGTCTTAAATATTGTGGTGAATGGCCTGAACTTTGCGCCGTTCACCTTATTTGCGGTGGATGGCTCAAACATTGTGGTGAATGGCCTGAAATCTATATCATGGTGAAGAAGTTGTAATCTATATATATAAAAATGAATTGGCGTTCGTATATACCGTAAGATCTCCGGATCGGCTCAACCGATTTTAAATATTTTTTCTTTAATGTTTCCAATCTGTTTCATGTCTCATTTACCACATAAATTCTTATTTTTCTAATCTCAATTTAAAATTTTTTTAGCTAATACTCAATAACGGCTTAACCGATTTTCAAAATTTTTCTTTCCTTTATTCTATCGGTCATAGTGTTTATTTATATAGAACAAAACATTTTCTAAATCTTCAATTTAATCATATATTAGCTAAAGAAGTTTAGCTACCATATAAATTGTAGTCAGTTGAGATCACTGGTATTCTAACTGAAATGTTCCTGTAGGGAACTTAATGCCATACAGATTTTTTCCGTTTTATATTTAAAAATACAAATACATTCATTAAAAGGTATTTTTAGCTTCGGCGTTAACCACGGTTAAGAATCTTGCTTAATTCACCTTATTTGGTAGATGTCTTAAATATTGTGGTGAATGGCTTGAACTTTGCGCCGTCCACCTTATTTGCGGTGGATGGCTCAAACATTGTGGTGAATGGCCTGTAATCTATATCATGGTGAGGAAGTTGTAATCTATATATATAAAAATTAATTGGCGTTCGTGTATACCGTAAGATCTCCGGATCGGCTCAACCGATTTTAAATATTTTTTCTTTAATGTTTCCAATCTGTTTCATGTCTAATTTACCACATAAATTCCTTTTTTCTAATCTCAATTTAAAATTTTTTTTAGCTAATACTCAATAACGGCTTAACCGATTTTCAAATTTTTTTCTTTTCTTTATTCTATCGGTTATAGTGTTTATTTATATAGAACAAAACATTTTCTAAATCTTTAATTTAATCATATATTAGCTAAAGAAGTTTAGCTACCATATAAATTGTAGTCAGTTGAGATCACTGGTATTCTAACTGAAATGTTCCTGTAGGGAACTTAATGCCATACAGATTTTTTCCGTTTTATATTTAAAAATACAAATGGTGAATTCCTTTTCGCTACTATTGCGAATGTTGAAAAAGTGAATGAATGAAAAGTTTTGATTGTGAATATAGGTTGTTGATTGTGAATATAGGTTGTTATTCCGTCCTTTTTCATAATCTATGTTATGGTGAAGAAGTTGTAATCTATATATATAAAAATGAATTGGCGTGCGTATATACCGTAAGATCTCCGGATCGGCTCAACCGATTTTAAATATTTTTTCTTTAATGTTTCCAATCTGTTTCATATCTCATTTACCACATAAATTCTTTTTTTTCTAATCTCAATTTAAATTTTTTTTAGCTAATACTCAATAACGGCTTAACCGATTTTTAAAATTTTTTCTTTTCTTTATTCTATCGGACATAGTGTTTATTTATATGGAACAAAACATTTTCTAAATCTTCAATTTAATCATATATTAGCTAAAGAAGTTTAGCTACCATATAAATTGTAGTCAGTTGAGATCACTGGTATTCTAACTGAAATGTTCCTGTAGGGAACTTAATGCCATACAGATTTTTTCCGTTTTATATTTAAAAATACAAATACATTCATTAAAAGGTATTTTTAGCTTCGGCACTAACCACGGTTAAGAATCTTGCTTAATTCACCTTATTTGGAAGATGTCTTAAATATTGTGGTGAATGGCCTGTAATCTATATCATGGTGAAGAATTTGTAATCTATATATGTATATAAAAATTAATTGGCGTTCGTATATACCGTAAGATCTCCGGATCGGCTCAACCGATTTTAAATATTTTTTCTTTAATGTTTCCAATCTGTTTCATGTCTCATTTACTACATAAATTCTTTTTTTTCTAATCTCAATTTAAAATTTTTTTAGCTAATACTCAATAACGGCTTAACCGATTTTCAAAATTTTTTCTTTTCTTTATTCTATCGGACATAGTGTTTATTTATATATAACAAAACATTTTCTAAATCTTCAATTTAATCATATATTAGCTAAAGAAGTTTATCTACCATATACATTGTAGTCAGCTGAGATCACTGGTATTCTAACTGAAATGTTCCTGTAGGGAACTTAATGCCATACAGATTTTTTCCGTTTTATATTTAAAAATACAAATGGTGAATTCCTTTTCGCTACTATTGCGAATGTTGAAAAAGTGAATGAATGAAAAGTTTTGATTGTGAATATAGGTTGTTATTCCGTCCTTTTTCATAATCTATGTTATGGTGAAGAATTTGTAATCTATATATATAAAAATGAATTGGCGTTCGTATATACCGTAAGATCTCCGGATCGGCTCAGCCGATTTTAAATATTTTTTCTTTAGTGTTTCCAATCTGTTTCATGTCTCATTTACCACATAAATTCTTTTTTTTCTAATCTCAATTTAAAATTTGTTTAGCTAATACTCAGTAACGGCTTAACCGATTTTCAAAATTTTTCCTTTTCTTTATTCTATCGGACATAGTGTTTATTTATATAGAACAAAACATTTTCTAAATCTTCAATTTAATCATATATTAGCTAAAGAAGTTTAGCTACCATATAAATTGTGGTCAGTTGAGATCACTGGTATTCTAACTGAAATGTTCCTGTAGGGAACTTAATGCCATACAGATTTTTTCCGTTTTATATTTAACAAGTAAGGAAGTCTAAGTTCGGGTGAACCGAACATTAAATACCCAGCGTTAGTTTTCAGAAAAAGGGGGCGTAGTTTTCATCCGATTTAGCCCATTTTAAGAACCAATCTATTCCGAGCCTAAACAATAGCGAATTTGGTGGGCGCGGCCACGCTCCTTGCTTATAAAGCTTTAACCGCTTACATGAGCCAAAAGTACTGAATCGATCTTTACAAGGGTTATACCATGTCCTATATATAACTTTGGAAAAGAAGGCGTGCCATGCCCATAACTTTTAACGTATTTTGTGAAATTTTTTGATATACGGATATATGTGTCCATTAATCAATATTTACCTAATTTTAAAAAAGTGGGTGGTGGCATGCCCACGGATTTTATTATGTTGTTTGTCCCTATTTGAAGATCAGTTTTCATTGCAGATAGTTATAATACTTTCACAGTGGCTTGTTAATAGTGAAATGTTGATATTTTGTTTTTTCACTTGTGGGCGGTGCCACGCCCATTTTCCAAAATACTACCAAAAAACCTTTAAACATCACTAATAACATCATCAAGTGAATGAGTGTACTAAATTTTAGCATTATATCTTTATCAGTTAAACAGATATTGCATATTGCGGTTTCCTAACTCTCGTTTGGAGAACTTTAGTCCAAAAAGGGGCGTGGTCGTTCACCGATTTTTCTTATTTTCTGTGGTAGTACTCTACATAAACATGACATGCCTGGTACCTAGTTTCGTAAACCTATCTCACACCGTTCTGAAGTTATTAGCAGTCGAATTTGAAAATTGCCTGACTCATAAGTGGGCGGTGCCACGCCCACTTTCCAAAATTTTGCAAAAATAATGTAAAGAATGTGAAAATTGATGTATGTACCAAATTATATTATTATAGCGGCATCAGTTAATTAGATATGGACTTTTCAATATTTCCACCTCCTTTCAATATAACTTTTATAAAAAAGTAGGCGTGGTCGCCAAGCGATTTCGTTTATTTTCTATATCTGAATTTAACACAACAATAGTATGCCCTCTACAAAATTTCGTTATACTAGCATAAACTGTTCTCAAGTTATTAAGAGTCAAAATTTTAAAATTTCTTCAAATATATGTGGGCGGTGCCACGCCCCTTTTAAAAAAATTTGATAAAATCCGCCTTAGAACATATAAATCAATACATATTGCAAATTTTATCATTGTAGCTGCTTCTGATATGGAATTAAACCGTTTTATACGTTTTTCGAAATTTTCGATATCGAAAAAGGGGGCGTGGTTATCATCCGATTTCGCCCATTTTCAATAGCAACCTACCTTGGCCAGAAAGTAACCTGTATGCAAAATTTCATGCAAATATCTCAATTTTTACTCAAGTTATCGTGTACACGGACGGACAGACGGACGGACGGACATGGCTTAATCAATTCCTCTTTTCAACCTAAGAACTTTCATATATGGAACCCCATATCTAACTCGATTATTTTGCTCCGTTACATAGTGCCGTTATGTGGACAAAATTAATATACCCTTGTACTAGTACTAGTACGCTGGGTATAAAAATACAAATACATTCATTAAAAGGTATTTTTAGCATCGGCACTAACCACGGTTAAGAATCTTGCTTAGTTCACCTTATTTGGTAGATGTCTTAAATATTGTGGTGAATGACCTGAACTTTGCGCCGTTCACCTTATTTGCGGTGGATGGCTCAAACATTGTGGTGAATGGCCTGTAATCTATATCATGGTGAAGAAGTTGTAATCTATATACATATATAAAAATGAATTGGCGTTCGTGAATACCGTAAGATCTCCGGATCGGCTCAACCGATTTTAAATATTTTTTCTTTAATGTTTCCAATCTGTTTCATGTCTCATTTACCACATAAATTCTTTTTTTTCTAATCTCAATTTAAAATTTTTTTAGCTAATACTTAGTAACGGCTTAACCGATTTTCAAAATTTTTCCTTTCCTTTATTCTATCGGACATAGTGTTTATTTATATAGAACAAAACATCTAAATCTTCAATTTAATCATATATTAGCTTAAGAAGTTTAGCTACCATATAAATTGTGGTCAGTTGAGATCACTAGTATTCTAACTGAAATGTTCCTGTAGGGAACTTAATGCCATACGGATTTTTTCCGTTTTATATTTAAAAATACAAATGGTTAATTCCTTTTCGCTACTATTGCGAATGTTGAAAAAGTGAATGAATGAAAAGTTTTGATTGTGAATATAGGTTGTTATTCCGTCCTTTTTCATAATCTATGTTATGGTGAAGAAGTTGTAATCTATATATATAAAAATGAATTGGCGTTCGTATATACCGTAAGATCTCCGGATCGGCTCAACCGATTTTAAATATTTTTTCTTTAATGTTTCCAATCTGTTTCATGTCTCATTTATAACATAAATTCTTTTTTTTCTAATCTCAATTTAATTTTTTTTTAGCTAATACTCAATAACGGCTTAACCGATTTTCAAAATTTTTTCTTTTCTTTATTCTATCGGATATAGTGTTTATTTATATGGAACAAAACATTTTCTAAATCTTCAATTTAATCATATATTAGCTAAAGAAGTTTAGCTACCATATAAATTGTAGTCAGTTGAGATCACTGGTATTCTAACTGAAATGTTCCTGTAGGGAACTTAATGCCATACAGATTTTTTCCGTTTTATATTTAAAAATACAAATACATTCATTAAAAGGTATTTTTAGCTTCGGCACTAACCACGGTTAAGAATCTTGCTTAATTCACCTTATTTGGTAAATGTTTTAATTATTGTAGTGAATGGCCTGTAATCTATATCATGGTGAAGAATTTTTAATCTATATATATAAAAATGAATTGGCGTTCGTATATACCGTAAGATCTCCGGATCGGCTCAACCGATTTTAAATATTTTTTCTTTAATGTTTCCAATCTGTTTCATGTCTCATTTACCACATAAATTCTTTTTTTTTAATCTCAATTTAAAATTTTTTTAGCTAATACTCAATAACGGCTTAACCGATTTTCAAAATTTTTTCTTTTCTTTATTCTATCGGACATAGTGTTTATTTATATAGAACAAAACATTTTCTAAATCTTCAATTTAATCATATATTAGCTAAAGAAGTTTAGCTACTATATAAATTGTAGTCAGTTGAGATCACTGGTATTCTAACTGAAATGTTCCTGTAGGGAACTTAATGCCATACAGATTTTTTCCGTTTTATATTTAAAAATACAAATGGTGAATTCCTTTTCGCTACTATTGCGAATGTTGAAAAAGTGAATGAATGAAAAGTTTTGATTGTGAATATATGTAGGTTGTTATTCCGTCCTTTTTCATAATCTATGTTATGGTGAAGAATTTGTAATCTATATATATAAAAATGAATTGGCGTTCGTATATACCGTAAGATCTCCGGATCGGCTCAACCGATTTTAAATATTTTTTCTTTAATGTTTCCAATCTGTTTCATACCTCATTTACCACATAAATTCTTTTTTTTCTAATCTCAATTTAAATTTTTTTTAGCTAATACTCAGTAACGGCTTAACCGATTTTCAAAATTTTTCCTTTTCTTTATTCTATCGGACATAGTGTTTATTTATATAGAACAAAACATTTTCTAAATCTTCAATTTAATCATATATTAGCTAAAGAAGTTTAGCTACTATATAAATTGTAGTCAGTTGAAATCACTGGTATTCTAACTGAAATGTTCCTGTAGGGAACTTAATGCCATACAGATTTTTTCCGTTTTATATTTAAAAATACAAATACATTCATTAAAAGGTATTTTTAGCTTCGGCACTAACCACGGTTAAAAATCTTGCTTAATTCACCTTATTTGGTAGATGTCTTAAATATTGTGGTGAATGGCCTGAACTTTGCGCCGTTCACCTTATGTGCGGTGGATGGCTCAAACATTGTGGTGAATGGCCTGTAATCTATATCATGGTGAAGAATTAGTAATCTACATATATATATAAAAATGAATTGGCGTTCGTATATACCGTAAGATCTCCGGATCGGCTCAACCGATTTTAAATATTTTTTCTTTAATGTTTCCAATCTTTTTCATGTCTCATTTACCACATAAATTCTTTTTTTTCTAATCTCAATTTAAATTTTTTTTAGCTAATACTCAATAACGGCTTAACCGATTTTCAAAATTTTTCCTTTTCTTTATTCTATCGGACATAGTGTTTATTTATATAGAACAAAACATTTTCTAAATCTTCAATTTAATCATATATTAGCTAAAGAAGTTCAGCTACCATATAAATTGTGGTCAGTTGAGATCACTGGTATTCTAACTGAAATGTTCCTGTAACGAACTTAATGCCATACAGATTTTTTCCGTTTTATATTTAAAAATACAAATGGTGAATTCCTTTTCGCTACTATTGCGAATGTTGAAAAAGTGAATGAATGAAAAGTTTTGATTGTGAATATATGTAGGTTGTTATTCCGTCCTTTTTCATAATCTATGTTATGGTGAAGAATTTGTAATCTATATATATAAAAATGAATTGGCGTTCGTATATACCGTAAGATCTCCGGATCGGCTCAACCGATTTTAAATATTTTTTCTTTAATGTTTCCAATCTGTTTCATGTCTCATTTACCACATAAATTCTTTTTTTTCTAATCTCAATTTAAATTTTTTTTAGCTAATACTCAGTAACGGCTTAACCGATTTTCAAAATTTTTCCTTTTCTTTATTCTATCGGACATAGTGTTTATTTATATAGAACAAAACATTTTCTAAATCCTCAATTTAATCATATATTAACTAAAGAAGTTTAGCTACCATATAAATTGTGGTCAGTTGAGATCACTGGTATTCTAACTGAAATGTTCCTGTAGGGAACTTAATGCCATACAGATTTTTTCCGTTTTATATTTAAAAATACAAATACATTCATTAAAATGTATTTTTAGCATCGGCACTAACCACGGTTAAAAATCTTGCTTAATTCACCTTATTTGGTAGATGTCTTAAATATTGTGGTGAATGGCCTGAACTTTGCGCCGTTCACCTTATTTGCGGTGGATGGCTCAAACATTGTGGTGAATGGCCTGTAATCTATATCATGGTGAAGAATTAGTAATCTATATATATAAAAATGAATTGGCGTTCGTATATACCGTAAGATCTCCGGATCGGCTCAACCGATTTTAAATATTTTTTCTTTAATGTTTCCAATCTGTTTCATGTCTCATTTACCACATAAATTCTTTTTTTTCTAATCTCAATTTAAAATTTTTTTAGCTAATACTCAATAACGGCTTAACCAATTTTCAAAATTTTTTCTTTTCTTTATTCTATCGGACATAGTGTTTATTTATATAGAACAAAACATTTTCTAAATCTTCAATTTAATCATATATTAGCTAAAGAAGTTTAGCTACTATATAAATTGTAGTCAGTTGAGATCACTGGTATTCTAACTGAAATGTTCCTGTAGGGAACTTAATGCCATACAGATTTTTTCCGTTTTATATTTAAAAATACAAATACATTCATTAAAAGGTATTTTTAGCATCTGCACTAACCACAGTTAAGAATCTTGCTTAATTCACCTTATTTGGTAGATGTCTTAAATATTGTGGTGAATGACCTGAACTTTGCGCCGTTCACCTTATTTGCGGTGGATGGCTCAAACATTGTGGTGAATGGCCTGTAATCTATATCATGGTGAAGAAGTTGTAATCTATATTTATAAAAATGAGTTGGCGTTCGTGTATACCGTAAGATCTCCGGATCGGCTCAACCGATTTTAAATATTTTTTCTTTAATGTTTCCAATCTGTTTCATGTCTCATTTACCACATAAATTCTTTTTTCTCTAATCTCAATTTAAAATTTTTTTAGCTAATACTCAATAACGGCTTAACCTATTTTCAACTTTTCTTTATTCTATCGGACATAGTGTTTATTTATATAGAACAAAACATTTTCTAAATCTTCAATTTAATCATATATTAGCTAAAGAAGTTTAGCTACCATATACATTGTAGTCAGTTGAGATCACTGGTATTCTAACTGAAATGTTCCTGTAGGGAACTTAATGCCATACAGATTTTTTCTGTTTTATATTTTAAAATACAAATGGTGAATTCTTTTCGCTACTATTGCGAATGTTGAAAAAGTGAATGAATGAAAAGTTTTGATTGTGAATATAGGTTGTTATTCCGTCCTTTTTCATAATCTATGTTATGGTGAAGAAGTTGTAATCTATATATATAAAAATGAATTGGCGTTCGTATATACCGTAAGATCTCCGGATCGGCTCAACCGATTTTAAATATTTTTTCTTTAATGTTTCCAATCTGTTTCATGTCTCATTTACCACATAAATTCTTTTTTTTTCTAATCTCAATTTAAAATTTTTTTAGCTAATACTCAGTAACGGCTTAACCGATTTTCAAAATTTTTCCTTTTCTTTATTCTATCGGACATAGTGTTTATTTATATAGAACAAAACATTTTCTAAATCTTCAATTTAATCATATATTAGCTAAAGAAGTTCAGCTACCATATAAATTGTGGTCAGTTGAGATCACTGGTATTCTAACTGAAATGTTCCTGTAAGGAACTTAATGCCATACAGATTTTTTCCGTTTTATATTTAAAAATACAAATGGTGAATTCCTTTTCGCTACTATTGCGAATGTTGAAAAAGTGAATGAATGAAAAGTTTTGATTGTGAATATATGTAGGTTGTTATTCCGTCCTTTTTCATAATCTATGTTATGGTGAAGAATTTGTAATCTATATATATAAAAATGAATTGGCGTTCGTATATACCGTAAGATCTCCGGATCGGCTCAACCGATTTTAAATATTTTTTCTTTAATGTTTCCAATCTGTTTCATGTCTCATTTACCACATAAATTCTTTTTTTTCTAATCTCAATTTAAATTTTTTTTAGCTAATACTCAGTAACGGCTTAACCGATTTTCAAAATTTTTCCTTTTCTTTATTCTATCGGACATAGTGTTTATTTATATAGAACAAAACATTTTCTAAATCCTCAATTTAATCATATATTAGCTAAAGAAGTTTAGCTACCATATAAATTGTGGTCAGTTGAGATCACTGGTATTCTAACTGAAATGTTCCTGTAGGGAACTTAATGCCATACAGATTTTTTCCGTTTTATATTTAAAAATACAAATACATTCATTAAAATGTATTTTTAGCATCGGCACTAACCACGGTTAAAAATCTTGCTTAATTCACCTTATTTGGTAGATGTCTTAAATATTGTGGTGAATGGCCTGAACTTTGCGCCGTTCACCTTATTTGCGGTGGATGGCTCAAACATTGTGGTGAATGGCCTGTAATCTATATCATGGTGAAGAATTAGTAATCTATATATATAAAAATGAATTGGCGTTCGTATATACCGTAAGATCTCCGGATCGGCTCAACCGATTTTAAATATTTTTTCTTTAATGTTTCCAATCTGTTTCATGTCTTATTTACCACATAAATTCTTTTTTTTCTAATCTCAATTTAAAATTTTTTTAGCTAATACTCAATAACGGCTTAACCAATTTTCAAAATTTTTTCTTTTCTTTATTCTATCGGACATAGTGTTTATTTATATAGAACAAAACATTTTCTAAATCTTCAATTTAATCATATATTAGCTAAAGAAGTTTAGCTACTATATAAATTGTAGTCAATTGAGATCACTGGTATTCTAACTGAAATGTTCCTGTAGGGAACTTAATGCCATACAGATTTTTTCCGTTTTATATTTAAAAATACAAATACATTCATTAAAAGGTATTTTTAGCATCTGCACTAACCACAGTTAAGAATCTTGCTTAATTCACCTTATTTGGTAGATGTCTTAAATATTGTGGTGAATGGCCTGAACTTTGCGCCGTTCACCTTATTTGCGGTGGATGGCTCAAACATTGTGGTGAATGGCCTGTAATCTATATCAAGGTGAAGAAGTTGTAATCTATATTTATAAAAATGAGTTGGCGTTCGTGTATACCGTAAGATCTCCGGATCGGCTCAACCGATTTTAAATATTTTTTCTTTAATGTTTCCAATCTGTTTCATGTCTCATTTACCACATAAATTCTTTTTTTTCTAATCTCAATTTAAAATTTTTTTAGCTAATACTCAATAACGGCTTAACCTATTTTCAACTTTTCTTTATTCTATCGGACATAGTGTTTATTTATATAGAACAAAACATTTTCTAAATCTTCAATTTAATCATATATTAGCTAAAGAAGTTTAGTTACCATATACATTGTAGTCAGTTGAGATCACTGGTATTCTAACTGAAATGTTCCTTTAGGGAACTTAATGCCATACAGATTTTTTCTGTTTTATATTTTAAAATACAAATGGTGAATTCTTTTCGCTACTATTGCGAATGTTGAAAAAGTGAATGAATGAAAAGTTTTGATTGTGAATATAGGTTGTTATTCCGTCCTTTTTCATAATCTATGTTATGGTGAAGAAGTTGTAATCTATATATATAAAAATGAATTGGCGTTCGTATATACCGTAAGATCTCCGGATCGGCTCAACCGATTTTAAATATTTTTTCTTTAATGTTTCCAATCTGTTTCATGTCTCATTTACCACATAAATTCTTTTTTTTTCTAATCTCAATTTAAAATTTTTTTAGCTAATACTCAGTAACGGCTTAACCGATTTTCAAAATTTTTCCTTTTCTTTATTCTATCGGACATAGTGTTTATTTATATAGAACAAAACATTTTCTAAATCTTCAATTTAATCATATATTAGCTAAAGAAGTTTAGCTACCATATAAATTGTGGTCAGTTGAGATCACTGGTATTCTAACTAAAATGTTCCTGTAGGGAACTTAATGCCATACAGATTTTTTCCGTTTTATATTTAAAAATACAAATACATTCATTAAAAGGTATTTTTAGCTTCGGCACTAACCACGGTTAAAAATCTTGCTTAATTCACCTTATTTGGTAGATGTCTTAAATATTGTGGTGAATGGCCTGAACTTTGCGCCGTTCACCTTATTTGCGGTGGATGGCTCAAACATTGTGGTGAATGGCCTGTAATCTATATCATGGTGAAGAATTTGTAATCTATATATATAAAAATGAATTGGCGTTCGTGTATACCGTAAGATCTCCGGATCGGCTCAACCGATTTTAAATATTTTTTCTTTAATGTTTCCAATCTGTTTCATGTCTCATTTACCACATAAATTCTTTTTTTTCTAATCTCAATTTAAAATTTTTTTAGCTAATACTCAATAACGGCTTAACCTATTTTCAAAATTTTTTCTTTTCTTTATTCTATCGGACATAGTGTTTATTTATATAGAACAAAACATTTTCTAAATCTTCAATTTAATCATATATTAGCTAAAGAAGTTTAGCTACCATATACATTGTAGTCAGTTGAGATCACTGGTATTCTAACTGAAATGTTCCTGTAGGGAACTTAATGCCATACAGATTTTTTCCGTTTTATATTTTAAAATACAAATGGTGAATTCCTTTTCGCTACTATTGCGAATGTTGAAAAAGTGAATGAATGAAAAGGTTTGATTGTGAATATAGGTTGTTGATTGTGAATATAGGTTGTTATTCCGTCCTTTTTCATAATCTATGTTATGGTGAAGAAGTTGTAATCTATATATATAAAAATGAATTGGCGTTCGTATATACCGTAAGATCTCCGGATCGGCTCAACCGATTTTAAATATTTTTTCTTTAATGTTTCCAATCTGTTTCATGTCTCATTTACCACATAAATTCTTTTTTTTCTAATCTCAATTTAAAATTTTTTTAGCTAATACTCAATAACGGCTTAACCTATTTTCAAAATTTTTTCTTTTCTTTATTCTATCGGACATAGTGTTTATTTATATAGAACAAAACATTTTCTAAATCTTCAATTTAATCATATATTAGCTAAAGAAGTTTAGCTACCATATACATTGTAGTCAGTTGAGATCACTGGTATTCTAACTGAAATGTTCCTGTAGGGAACTTAATGCCATACAGATTTTTTCCGTTTTATATTTTAAAATACAAATGGTGAATTCCTTTTCGCTACTATTGCGAATGTTGAAAAAGTGAATGAATGAAAAGTTTTGATTGTGAATATAGGTTGTTGATTGTGAATATAGGTTGTTATTCCGTCCTTTTTCATAATCTATGTTATGGTGAAGAAGTTGTAATCTATATATATAAAAATGAATTGGCGTTCGTATATACCGTAAGATCTCCGGATCGGCTCAACCGATTTTAAATATTTTTTCTTTAATGTTTCCAATCTGTTTCATGTCTCATTTACCACATAAATTATTTTTTTCTAATCTCAATTTAAAATTTTTTTAGGTAATACTCAATAACGGCTTAACAGATTTTCAAAATTTTTTCTTTTCTTTATGATATCGGTCATAGTGTTTATTTATATAGAACAAAACATTTTCTAAATCTTCAATTTAATCATATATTAGCTAAAGAAGTTTAGCTACCATATAAATTGTGGTCAGTTGAGATCACTGGTATTCTAACTGAAATGTTCCTGTAGGGAACTTAATGCCATACAGATTTTTTCCGTTTTATATTTTAAAATACAAATGGTGAATTCCTTTTCGCTACTATGGCGAATGTTGAAAAAGTGAATGAATGAAAAGTTTTGATTGTGAATATAGGTTGTTGATTGTGAATATAGGTTGTTATTCCGTCCTTTTTCATAATCTATGTTATGGTGAAGAAGTTGTAATCTATATATATAAAAATGAATTGGCGTTCGTATATACCGTAAGATCTCCGGATCGGCTCAACCGATTTTAAATATTTTTTCTTTAATGTTTCCAATCTGTTTCATGTCTCATTTACCACATAAATTCTTTTTTTTTCTAATCTCAATTTAAAATTTTTTTAGCTAATACTCAGTAACGGCTTAACCGATTTTCAAAATTTTTCCTTTTCTTTATTCTATCGGACATAGTGTTTATTTATATAGAACAAAACATTTTCTAAATCTTCAATTTAATCATATATTAGCTAAAGAAGTTCAGCTACCATATAAATTGTGGTCAGTTGAGATCACTGGTATTCTAACTGAAATGTTCCTGTAAGGAACTTAATGCCATACAGATTTTTTCCGTTTTATATTTAAAAATACAAATGGTGAATTCCTTTTCGCTACTATTGCGAATGTTGAAAAAGTGAATGAATGAAAAGTTTTGATTGTGAATATATGTAGGTTGTTATTCCGTCCTTTTTCATAATCTATGTTATGGTGAAGAATTTGTAATCTATATATATAAAAATGAATTGGCGTTCGTATATACCGTAAGATCTCCGGATCGGCTCAACCGATTTTAAATATTTTTTCTTTAGTGTTTCCAATCTGTTTCATGTCTCATTTACCACATAAATTCTTTTTTTTCTAATCTCAATTTAAATTTTTTTTAGCTAATACTCAGTAACGGCTTAACCGATTTTCAAAATTTTTCCTTTTCTTTATTCTATCGGACATAGTGTTTATTTATATAGAACAAAACATTTTCTAAATCCTCAATTTAATCATATATTAGCTAAAGAAGTTTAGCTACCATATAAATTGTGGTCAGTTGAGATCACTGGTATTCTAACTGAAATGTTCCTGTAGGGAACTTAATGCCATACAGATTTTTTCCGTTTTATATTTAAAAATACAAATACATTCATTAAAATGTATTTTTAGCATCGGCACTAACCACGGTTAAAAATCTTGCTTAATTCACCTTATTTGGTAGATGTCTTAAATATTGTGGTGAATGGCCTGAACTTTGCGCCGTTCACCTTATTTGCGGTGGATGGCTCAAACATTGTGGTGAATGGCCTGTAATCTATATCATGGTGAAGAAGTTGTAATCTATATTTATAAAAATGAGTTGGCGTTCGTATATACCGTAAGATCTCCGGATCGGCTCAACCGATTTTAAATATTTTTTCTTTAATGTTTCCAATCTGTTTCATGTCTTATTTACCACATAAATTCTTTTTTTTCTAATCTCAATTTAAAATTTTTTTAGCTAATACTCAATAACGGCTTAACCAATTTTCAAAATTTTTTCTTTTCTTTATTCTATCGGACATAGTGTTTATTTATATAGAACAAAACATTTTCTAAATCTTCAATTTAATCATATATTAGCTAAAGAAGTTTAGCTACTATATAAATTGTAGTCAGTTGAGATCACTGGTATTCTAACTGAAATGTTCCTGTAGGGAACTTAATGCCATACAGATTTTTTCCGTTTTATATTTAAAAATACAAATACATTCATTAAAAGGTATTTTTAGCATCTGCACTAACCACAGTTAAGAATCTTGCTTAATTCACCTTATTTGGTAGATGTCTTAAATATTGTGGTGAATGGCCTGAACTTTGCGCCGTTCACCTTATTTGCGGTGGATGGCTCAAACATTGTGGTGAATGGCCTGTAATCTATATCATGGTGAAGAATTTGTAATCTATATATATAAAAATGAATTGGCGTTCGTGTATACCGTAAGATCTCCGGATCGGCTCAACCGATTTTAAATATTTTTTCTTTAATGTTTCCAATCTGTTTCATGTCTCATTTACCACATAAATTCTTTTTTTTCTAATCTCAATTTAAAATTTTTTTAGCTAATACTCAATAACGGCTTAACCTATTTTCAAAATTTTTTCTTTTCTTTATTCTATCGGACATAGTGTTTATTTATATAGAACAAAACATTTTCTAAATCTTCAATTTAATCATATATTAGCTAAAGAAGTTCAGCTACCATATATATTGTAGTCAGTTGAGATCACTGGTATTCTAACTGAAATGTTCCTGTAGGGAACTTAATGCCATACAGATTTTTTCCGTTTTATATTTTAAAATACAAATGGTGAATTCCTTTTCGCTACTATTGCGAATGTTGAAAAAGTGAATGAATGAAAAGGTTTGATTGTGAATATAGGTTGTTGATTGTGAATATAGGTTGTTATTCCGTCCTTTTTCATAATCTATGTTATGGTGAAGAAGTTGTAATCTATATATATAAAAATGAATTGGCGTTCGTATATACCGTAAGATCTCCGGATCGGCTCAACCGATTTTAAATATTTTTTCTTTAATGTTTCCAATCTGTTTCATGTCTCATTTACCACATAAATTCTTTTTTTTCTAATCTCAATTTAAAATTTTTTTAGCTAATACTCAATAACGGCTTAACCTATTTTCAAAATTTTTTCTTTTCTTTATTCTATCGGACATAGTGTTTATTTATATAGAACAAAACATTTTCTAAATCTTCAATTTAATCATATATTAGCTAAAGAAGTTTAGCTACCATATACATTGTAGTCAGTTGAGATCACTGGTATTCTAACTGAAATGTTCCTGTAGGGAACTTAATGCCATACAGATTTTTTCCGTTTTATATTTTAAAATACAAATGGTGAATTCCTTTTCGCTACTATTGCGAATGTTGAAAAAGTGAATGAATGAAAAGTTTTGATTGTGAATATAGGTTGTTGACTGTGAATATAGGTTGTTATTCCGTCCTTTTTCATAATCTATGTTATGGTGAAGAAGTTGTAATCTATATATATAAAAATGAATTGGCGTTCGTATATACCGTAAGATCTCCGGATCGGCTCAACCGATTTTAAATATTTTTTCTTTAATGTTTCCAATCTGTTTCATGTCTCATTTACCACATAAATTATTTTTTTCTAATCTCAATTTAAAATTTTTTTAGGTAATACTCAATAACGGCTTAACCTATTTTCAAAATTTTTTCTTTTCTTTATTCTATCGGACATAGTGTTTATTTATATAGAACAAAACATTTTCTAAATCTTCAATTTAATCATATATTAGCTAAAGAAGTTTAGCTACCATATACATTGTAGTCAGTTGAGATCACTGGTATTCTAACTGAAATGTTCCTGTAGGGAACTTAATGCCATACAGATTTGTTCTGTTTTATATTTTAAAATACAAATGGTGAATTCCTTTTCGCTACTATTGCGAATGTTGAAAAAGTGAATGAATGAAAAGTTTTGATTGTGAATATAGGTTGTTGATTGTGAATATAGGTTGTTATTCCGTCCTTTTTCATAATCTATGTTATGGTGAAGAAGTTGTAATCTATATATATAAAAATGGATTGGCGTTCGTATATACCGTAAGATCTCCGGATCGGCTCAACCGATTTTAAATATTTTTTCTTTAATGTTTCCAATCTGTTTCATGTCTCATTTACCACATAAATTTTTTTTTTTCTAATCTCAATTTAAAATTTTTTTAGCTAATACTCAGTAACGGCTTAACCGATTTTCAAAATTTTTCCTTTTCTTTATTCTATCGGACATAGTGTTTATTTATATAGAACAAAACATTTTCTAAATCTTCAATTTAATCATATATTAGCTAAAGAAGTTTAGCTACCATATAAATTGTGGTCAGTTGAGATCACTGGTATTCTAACTGAAATGTTCCTGTAGGGAACTTAATGCCATACAGATTTTTTCCGTTTTATATTTAAAAATACAAATACATTCATTAAAAGGTATTTTTAGCTTCGGCACTAACCACGGTTAAAAATCTTGCTTAATTCACCTTATTTGGTAGATGTCTTAAATATTGTGGTGAATGGCCTGAACTTTGCGCCGTTCACCTTATTTGCGGTGGATGGCTCAAACATTGTGGTGAATGGCCTGTAATCTATATCATGGTGAATAATTAGTAATCTATATATATAAAAATGAATTGGCGTTCGTATATACCGTAAGATCTCAGGATCGGCTCAACCGATTTTAAATATTTTTTCTTTAATGTTTCCAATCTGTTTCATGTCTCATTTACCACATAAATTATTTTTTTTCTAATCTTAATTTAAAATTTTTTTAGGTAATACTCAATAACGGCTTAACAGATTTTCAAAATTTTTTCTTTTCTTTATTCTATCGGTCATGGTGTTTATTTATATAGAACAAAACATTTTCTAAATCTTCAATTTAATCATATATTAGCTAAAGAAGTTTAGCTACCATATAAATTGTAGTCAGTTGAGATCACTGGTATTCTAACTGAAATGTTCCTGTAGGGAACTTAATGCAATGCAGATTTTTTCCGTTTTATATTTAAAAATACAAATACATTCATTAAAAGGTATTTTTAGCTTCGGCACTAACCACGGTTAAGAATCTTGCTTAATTCAGCTTATTTGGTAGATGTCTTAAATATTGTGGTGAATGGCCTGAACTTTGCGCCGTTCACCTTATTTGCGGTGGATGGCTCAAACATTGTGGTGAATGGCCTGAAATCTATATCATGGTGAAGAAGTTGTAATCTATATATATAAAAATGAATTGGCGTTCGTGTATACCGTAAGATCGCCGGATCGGCTCAACCGATTTTAAATATTTTTTCTTTAATGTTTCCAATCTGTTTCATGTCTCATTTACCACATAAATTCTTTTTTTCTAATCTCAATTTAAAATTTTTTTAGCTAATACTCAATAACGGCTTAACCGATTTTCAAAATTTTTTCTTTTCTTTATTCTATCGGTTATAGTGTTTATTTATATAGAACAAAACATTTTCTAAATCTTTAATTTAATCATATATTAGCTAAAGAAGTTTAGCTACCATATAAATTGTAGTCAGTTGAGATCACTGGTATTCTAACTGAAATGTTCCTGTAGGGAACTTAATGCCATACAGATTTTTTCCGTTTTATATTTAAAAATACAAATGGTGAATTCCTTTTCGCTACTATTTCGAATGTTGAAAAAGTGAATGGATGAAAAGTTTTGATTGTGAATATAGGTTGTTATTCCGTCCTTTTTCATAATCTATGTTATGGTGAAGATGTTGTAATCTATATATATAAAAATGAATTCGCGTTGGTATATACCGTAAGATCTCCGGATCGGCTCAACCGATTTTAAATATTTTTTCTTTAATGTTTCCAATCTGTTTCATGTCTCATTTACCACATAAATTCTTTTTTTTTCTAGTCTCAATTTAAATTTTTTTTAGCTAATACTCAATAACGGCTTAACCGATTTTCAAAATTTTTTCTTTTTTTTATTCTATCGGACATAGTGTTTATTTATATGGAACAAAACATTTTCTAAATCTTCGATTTAATCATATATTAGCTAAACAAGTTTAGCTACCATATAAATTGTAGTCAGTTGAGATCACTGGTATTCTAACTGAAATGTTCCTGTAGGGAACTTAATGCCATACAGATTTTTTCCGTTTTATATTTAAAAATACAAATACATTCATTAAAAGGTATTTTTAGCTTCGGCACTAACCACGGTTAAGAATCTTGCTTAATTCACCTTATTTGCTAGATGTCTTAAATATTGTGGTGAATGGCCTGTAATCTATATCATGGTGAAGAATTTGTAATCTATATATATAAAAATGAATTGGCGTTCGTATATACCGTAAGATCTCCGGATCGGCTCAACCGATTTTAAATATTTTTTCTTTAATGTTTCCAATCTGTTTCATGTCTCATTTACCACATAAATTCCTTTTTTTCTAATCTCAATTTAAAATTTTTTTAGCTAATACTCAATAACGGCTTAACCGATTTTCAAAATTTTTTTATTTTCTTTATTCTATCGGACATAGTGTTTATTTATATAGAACAAAACATTTTCTAAATCTTCAATTTAATCATATATTAGCTAAAGAAATTTAGCTACCATATACATTGTAGTCAGTTGAGATCACTGGTATTCTAACTGAAATGTTCCTGTAGGGAACTTAATGCCATACAGATTTTTTCCGTTTTATATTTAAAAATACAAATGGTGAATTCCTTTTCGCTACTATTGCGAATGTTGAAAAAGTGAATGAATGAAAAGTTTTGATTATGAATATAGGTTGTTATTCCGTCCTTTTTCATAATCTATGTTATGGTGAAGAATTTGTAATGTATATATATAAAAATGAATTGGCGTTCGTATATACCGTAAGATCTCCGGATCGGCTCAACCGATTTTAAATATTTTTTCTTTAATGTTTCCAATCTGTTTCATGTCTCAATTACCACATAAATTCTTTTTTTTCTAATCTCAATTTAAAATTTGTTTAGCTAATACTCAGTAACGGCTTAACCGATTTTCAAAATTTTTCCTTTTCTTTATTCTATCGGACATAGTGTTTATTTATATAGAACAAAACATTTTCTAAATCCTCAATTTAATCATATATTAGCTAAAAAAGTTTAGCTACCATATAAATTGTGGTCAGTTGAGATCACTGGTATTCTAACTGAAATGTTCCTGTAGGGAACTTAATGCCATACAGATTTTTTCCGTTTTATATTTAAAAATACAAATACATTCATTAAAAGGTATTTTTAGCTTCGGCACTAACCACGGTTAAAAATCTTGCTTAATTCACCTTGTTTGGTAGATGTCTTAAATATTGTGGTGAATGGCCTGAACTTTGCGCCGTTCACCTTATTTGCGGTGGATGGCTCAAACATTGTGGTGAATGGCCTGTAATCTATATCATGGTGAAGAAGTTGTAATCTATATATATATAAATGAATTGGCGTTCGTGTATACCGTAAGATCTCCGGATCGGCTCAACCGATTTTAAATATATTTTCTTTAATGTTTCCAATCTGTTTCATGTCTCATTTACCACATAAATTATTTTTTTTCTAATCTCAATTTAAATTTTTTTTAGCTAATACTCAATAACGGCTTAACCGATTTTCAAAATTTTTTCTTTTCTTTATTCTATCGGACATAGTGTTTATTTATATGGAACAAAACATTTTCTAAATCTTCAATTTAATCATATATTAGCTAAAGAAGTTTAGCTACCATATAAATTGTAGTCAGTTGAGATCACTGGTATTCTAACTGAAATGTTCCTGTAGGGAACTTAATGCCATACAGATTTTTTCCGTTTTATATTTAAAAATACAAATGGTGAATTCCTTTTCGCTACTATTGCGAATGTTGAAAAAGTGAATGAATGAAAAGTTTTGATTATGAATATAGGTTGTTATTCCGTCCTTTTTCATAATCTATGTTATGGTGAAGAATTTGTAATGTATATATATAAAAATGAATTGGCGTTCGTATATACCGTAAGATCTCCGGATCGGCTCAACCGATTTTAAATATTTTTTCTTTAATGTTTCCAATCTGTTTCATGTCTCAATTACCACATAAATTCTTTTTTTTCTAATCTCAATTTAAAATTTGTTTAGCTAATACTCAGTAACGGCTTAACCGATTTTCAAAATTTTTCCTTTTCTTTATTCTATCGGACATAGTGTTTATTTATATAGAACAAAACATTTTCTAAATCTTCAATTTAATCATATATTAGCTAAAGAAGTTTAGCTACCATATAAATTGTGGTCAGTTGAGATCACTGGTATTCTAACTGAAATGTTCCTGTAGGGAACTTAATGCCATACAGATTTTTTCCGTTTTATATTTAAAAATACAAATACATTCATTAAAAGGTATTTTTAGCTTCGGCACTAACCACGGTTAAAAATCTTGCTTAATTCACCTTGTTTGGTAGATGTCTTAAATATTGTGGTGAATGGCCTGAACTTTGCGCCGTTCACCTTATTTGCGGTGGATGGCTCAAACATTGTGGTGAATGGCCTGTAATCTATATCATGGTGAAGAATTAGTAATCTATATATATATGTAAAAATGAATTGGCGTTCGTATATACCGTAAGATCTCCGGATCGGCTCAACCGATTTTAAATATTTTTTCTTTAATGTTTCCAATCTGTTTCATGTCTCATTTACCACATAAATTCTTTTTTTTCTAATCTCAATTTAAAATTTTTTTAGCTAATACTCAATAACGGCTTAACCGATTTTCAAAATTTTTTCTTATCTTTATTCTATTGGACATAGTGTTTATTTATATAGAACAAAACATTTTCTAAATCTTCAATTTAATCATATATTAGCTAAAGAAGTTTAGCTACTATATAAATTGTAGTCAGTTGAGATCACTGGTATTCTAACTGAAATGTTCCTGTAGGGAACTTAATGCCATACAGATTTTTTTCGTTTTATATTTAAAAATACAAATACATTCATTAAAAGGTATTTTTAGCATCGGCACTAACCACGGTTAAGAATCTTGCTTAATTCACCTTATTTGGTAGATGTCTTAAATATTGTGGTGAATGACCTGAACTTTGCGCCGTTCACCTTATTTGCGGTGGATGGCTCAAACATTGTGGTGAATGGCCTGTAATCTTTATCATGGTGAAGAAGTTGTAATCTATATATATATAAATGAATTGGCGTTCGTGTATACCGTAAGATCTCCGGATCGGCTCAACCGATTTTAAATATATTTTCTTTAATGTTTCCAATCTGTTTCATGTCTCATTTACCACATAAATTATTTTTTTTCTAATCTCAATTTAAATTTTTTTTAGCTAATACTCAATAACGGCTTAACCGATTTTAAAAATTTTTTCTTTTCTTTATTCTATCGGACATAGTGTTTATTTATATGGAACAAAACATTTTCTAAATCTTCAATTTAATCATATATTAGCTAAAGAAGTTTAGCTACCATATAAATTGTAGTCAGTTGAGATCACTGGTATTCTAACTGAAATGTTCCTGTAGGGAACTTAATGCCATACAGATTTTTTCCGTTTTATATTTAAAAATACAAATGGTGAATTCCTTTTCGCTACTATTGCGAATGTTGAAAAAGTGAATGAATGAAAAGTTTTGATTGTGAATATAGGTTGTTATTCCGTCCTTTTTCATAATCTATGTTATGGTGAAGAATTTGTAATCTATATATATAAAAATGAATTGGCGTTCGTATATACCGTAAGATCTCCGGATCGGCTCAACCGATTTTAAATATTTTTTCTTTAATGTTTCCAATCTGTTTCATGTCTTATTCACCACATAAATTATTTTTTTCTAATCTCAATTTAAAATTTTTTTAGCTAATACTCAATAACGGCTTAACCGATTTTCAAAATTTTTCCTATTATTTATTCTATCGGACATAGTGTTTATTTATATAGAACAAAACATTTTCTAAATCTTCAATTTAATCATATATTAGCTAAAGAAGTTTAGCTACCATATAAATTGTGGTCAGTTGAGATCACTGGTATTCTAACTGAAATGTTCCTGTAGGGAACTTAATGCCATACAGATTTTTTCCGTTTTATATTTAAAAATACAAATACATTCATTAAAAGGTATTTTCAACTTCGGCACTAGCCACGGTTAAGAATCTTGCTTAATTCACCTTATTTGGTAGATGTCTT
This sequence comes from Sphenella marginata, assembly GCA_951509765.1. Lineage (NCBI taxonomy): Eukaryota > Metazoa > Arthropoda > Insecta > Diptera > Tephritidae > Sphenella > Sphenella marginata. The sequence goes on from OX608078.1 coordinate 125,414,342, forward strand.
AAATATTGTGGTGAATGGCCTGAACTTTTCGCCGTTCACCTTATTTGCGGTGGATGGCTCAAATATTGTGGTGAATGGCCTGTAATCTATATCATGGTGAAGAATTTGTAATCTATATATATAAAAATGAATTGGCGTTCGTGTATACCGTAAGATCTCCGGATCGGCTCAACCGATTTTAAATATTTTTTCTTTAATGTTTCCAATCTGTTTCATGTCTCATTTACCACATAAATTCTTTTTTTTCTAATCTCAATTTAAAATTTTTTTAGCTAATACTCAATAACGGCTTAACCTATTTTCAAAATTTTTTCTTTTCTTTATTCTATCGGACATAGTGTTTATTTATATAGAACAAAACATTTTCTAAATCTTCAATTTAATCATATATTAGCTAAAGAAGTTTAGCTACCATATACATTGTAGTCAGTTGAGATCACTGGTATTCTAACTGAAATGTTCCTGTAGGGAACTTAATGCCATACAGATTTTTTCCGTTTTATATTTTAAAATACAAATGAAGGGAATTCATAATAAATAGCATATGGGTTGACAAAATTATGCAATTGCATAAAAATGCACCGAATCGTGAGCGCCCTTTGTCAACTCTAATTGCAAACGTGTGCATGCTGCAGACGTTCAATATAAATCGTTATCCGTATTGATGGATCGGCTTGAAGGTTGATTTAAACCTGTCGATTTTACGTTCAACCTTTACACGGTGGAACGACACAAATCGACTAGAAAAATTGACCCGTGTAAATAAGCCTTTTATGCAGAATAGCTGCAACTCCCAAGTATAAACAAAGGATGGGGATCGATAAGATATCATTAAGATGAGAACAAATATGTATATTTTTTTTTTAGCTAACAACAACAACTAGAGTTATTAAGGGTCAAAGTTCGTTGAATGCATTTTTTTAAATCAAAATTTCTCATAAACTTACGAACGGATTCCCTATTTTTTTCTGCATTGGATAGGTAATTGAATTACCTTTCATTTGATGTAACGTTTCTTGGGGTACAAAACCGCGTATATGCAAGGCTACATGAAATGAAAGGTAATTCATTTACCTACCTAAATTTTTGAAAACCGTTTCATTAGTTTTTGTAAAATCTTGATTTTAAAAAACGTTTTAAATGAATTTTGACCCTTAATAATTCTTGTTGTTGTTTCCGCCAAAAAAAATATATATTTGTACTTACCTTAATAATATCTATCGATCCCAGTCACTTTTTTTTTAATTTGGGAGATGGAGCTATTCTAAATTCAAGCCGACCCATCAATACGGATCGCGATACATATTGAACGTGTGACAGCAGTCATAATTCAACAGCTGTTTCTAGAAATGCAATGCAACAAAATATGCTATGCAATAGATTTTTGGTGTTGCATTCTGCAAATTGCTTGACATTTGCATCCGCATGTATTTTGTTGTTGGCTTGACATTATTTTGCAATAATAATTTGCTATGCAACGATGCAATGCCCTTGCATCGTGATTCCGAATACCCCTATGGTGAATTCCTTTTCGCTACTATTGCGAATGTTGAAAAAGTGAATGAATGAAAAGTTTTGATTGTGAATATAGGTTGTTATTCCGTCCTTTTTCATAATCTATGTTATGGTGAAGAATTTGTAATCTATATATATAAAAATGAATTGGCGTTCGCATATACCGTAAGATCTCCGGATCGGCTCAACCGATTTTAAATATTTTTTCTTTAATGTTTCCAATCTGTTTCATGTCTTATTCACCACATAAATTCTTTTTTTCTAATCTCAATTTAAAATTTTTTTAGCTAATACTCAATAACGGCTTAACCGATTTTCAAAATTTTTCCTTTTATTTATTCTATCGGACATAGTGTTTATTTATATAGAACAAAACATTTTCTAAATCTTCAATTTAATCATATATTAGCTAAAGAAGTTTAGCTACCATATAAATTGTGGTCAGTTGAGATCACTGGTATTCTAACTGAAATGTTCCTGTAGGGAACTTAATGCCATACAGATTTTTTCCGTTTTATATTTAAAAATACAAATACATTCATTAAAAGGTATTTTCAACTTCGGCACTAGCCACGGTTAAGAATCTTGCTTAATTCACCCTATTTGGTAGATGTCTTAAATATTGTGGTGAATGGCCTGAACTTTTCGCCGTTCACCTTATTTGCGGTGGATGGCTCAAATATTGTGGTGAATGGCCTGTAATCTATATCATGGTGAAGAATTTGTAATCTATATATATAAAAATGAATTGGCGTTCGTATATACCGTAAGATCTCCGGATCGGCTCAACCGATTTTAAATATTTTTTCTTTAATGTTTCCGATCTGTTTGATGTCTCATTTACCACATAAATTTTTTTTCTCTAATCTCAATTTAAAATTTTTTTAGCTAATACTCAATAACGGCTTAACCGATTTTCAAATCGGACATAGTGTTTATTTATATAGAACAAAACATTTTCTAAATCTTCAATTTAATCATATATTAGCTAAAGAAGTTTAGCTACCATATAAATTTTGGTCAGTTGAGATCACTGGTATGCTAACTGAAATGTTCCTGTAGGGAACTTAATGCCATACAGATTTTTTCCGTTTTATATTTAAAAATACAAATGGTGAATTCCTTTTCGCTACTATTGCGAATGTTGAAAAAGTGAATGAATGAAAAGTTTTGATTGTGAATATAGGTTGTTATTCCGTCCTTTTTCATAATCTATGTTATGGTGAAGAATTTGTAATCTATATATATAAAAATGAATTGGCATTCGTATATACCGTAAGATCTCCGGATCGGCTCAACCGATTTTAAATATTTTTTCTTTAATGTTTCCAATCTGTTTCATGTCTCATTTACCACATAAATTCTTTTTTTTCTAATCTCAATTTAAATTTTTTTTAGCTAATACTCAATAACGGCTTAACCGATTTTCAAAATTTTTTCTTTTCTTTATTCTATCGGACAGTGTTTATTTACATAGAACAAAACATTTTCTAAATCTTCAATTTAATCATATATTACCTAAAGAAGTTTAGCTACCATATAAATTTTGGTCAATTGAGATCACTGGTATTCTAACTGAAATGTTCCTGTAGGGAACTTAATGCCATACAGATTTTTTCCGTTTTATATTTAAAAATACAAATGGTGAATTCCTTTTCGCTACTATTGCGAATGTTGAAAAAGTGAATGAATGAAAAGTTTTGATTGTGAATATAGGTTGTTATTCCGTCCTTTTCCATAATCTATGTTATGGTGAAGAATTTGTAATCTATATATATAAAAATGAATTGGCGTTCGTATATACCGTAAGATCTCCGGATCGGCACAACCGATTTTAAATATTTTTTCTTTAATGTTTCCAATCTGTTTCATGTCTCATTTACCACATAAATTCTTTTTTTTCTAATCTCAATTTAAAATTTTTTTAGCTAATACTCAATAACGGCTTAACCGATTTTCAATATTTTTCCTTTTCTTTATTCTATCGGACATAGTGTTTATTTATATAGAACAAAACATTTTCTAAATCTTCAATTTAATCATATATTAGCTAAAGAAGTTTAGCTACCATATAAATTTTGGTCAGTTGAGATCACTGGTATTCTAACTGAAATGTTCCTGTAGGGAACTTAATGCCATACAGATTTTTTCCGTTTTATATTTAAAAATACAAATGGTGAATTCCTTTTCGCTACTATTGCGAATGTTGAAAAAGTGAATGAATGAAAAGTTTTGATTGTGAATATAGGTTGTTATTCCGTCCTTTTTCATAATCTATGTTATGGTGAAGAATTTGTAATCTATATATATAAAAATGAATTGGCTTTCGTATATACCGTAAGATCTCCGGATCGGCTCAACCGATTTTAAATATTTTTTCTTTAATGTTTCCAATCTGTTTCATGTCTCATTTACCACATAAATTCTTTTTTTTCTAATCTCAATTTAAAATTTTTTTAGCTAATACTCAATAACGGCTTAACCGATTTTCAAAATTTTTCCTTTTCTTTATTCTATCGGACATAGTGTTTATTTATATAGAACAAAACATTTTCTAAATCTTCAATTTAATCATATATTAGCTAAAGAAGTTTAGCTACCATATAAATTTTGGTCAGTTGAGATCACTGGTATTCTAACTGAAATGTTCCTGTAGGGAACTTAATGCCATACAGATTTTTTCCGTTTTATAGAGACTTTCCTTTTTATGCAAATAATAACCAATATTTTTTTTTCTATTCAAACTTAAAATATAAAAATATTTATTTCACAAATGAAATATGTCAAAAAAGTCATATATTACTTCAAAAATCACACGGTGGCAAAAACAGTTGACAAAAAAATTGGTACCGTCATGCGAATGATGGTGCCGCTATATTGCATTACGGTGAACTACACCGTGCTCTTAGTTTACACGTAATTACTTTAACATTTTTGACAACCTATGTGACTGCGGCACCGCTTCTGAGGACACACTCGGTGAGTGGTTAAAAGTTAATGAATCGAGCTACTGGACCAATTTTCCGTTTTTTCCTTTTTACTAAAACAAAATATTTGTTTTCCGATTTCGGATTCTTGTTACAGGGGTCAAAGCGCGTATTTTAATACTGCTCCCGATATTTTTGGAAGTGTATTAGTAGTTAAACCTACTGCTTACTCCAAACTATAAAGAAAAGCCGGAAAAATGGGTTTGGTGGGGAACAAGGGCAAAACGAAGTACATGCTGTCATTGGGACCCACGCGACTGCTGGCAGCAAAAAGTTCGAAATAGTAAAGGTATTTTTAGCTTCGGCACTAACCACGGTTAAAAATCTTGCTTAATTCACCTTATTTGGTAGATGTCTAAAATATTGTGGTGAATGGCCTGAACTTTGCGCCGTTCACCTTATTTGCGGTGGATGGCTCAAACATTGTGTTGAATGGCCTGTAATCTATATCATGGTGAAGAATTTGTAATCTTATAAATAAAAATGAATGTGTGTCTGTGTGTCCTTCATAGGCGTCCAAAGTACTCAACCGATTTTTATGAAATTTTCACAGTATATTCTTGGGATCACGAGTTACAGCATAGGCTATATATATTTTTGGAAAAGTGGGCGGTGCCACGCCCCCAGGCTATATAAAAATTCAAATTGTCATAGCTATGAATTTCAAATCGTCATAACTATGAACATATTTGGTCTAAATAGATGATTTTTAGATATGTGTGTCCTTTGGTCAAGATTTATACATTTTTCGAAAAGTGGGCGGTGCCACGCCCCCATTTTTTGTGTTTTGTTTGTACTTCAATACTATCCAAAGTTTATGGTCCATCTCTTTTAAACTCTGCAATTTGATTTAGAAGATTGGTGTGTAGGATTTGGGTCGTATACATTTTTGGAAAAGTGGGCGGTGCCACGCCCCCAGGCTATATAAAATTTCAAATCGTCCTAGCTATGAACATATTTGGTCTAAATTGATGATTTGGGATATGTGTGTCCTTTGGTCAAGATTTATACAATTTTCGAAAAGTGGGCGGTGCCACGCCCCCATTTTTTGTGTTTTGGTTGTAATTCAATAATATCCAAAGTTTATGGTCGATCTCTTTTAAACTCTCCAGTTTGATTTAGAAGATTGTTGTGTAGGATTTAGGTATCTAGTATTACTTTTTGGAAAAGTGGGCATTTCCAAGCCGACAACCTAAGTTATATTTCAATTCGTTATATCTGTGATTGTATTTGCTTTAAATTGGTGAAATTTAATCTTAATGAATACAACTTTTTTTTTTTTGTTATTGCAATTTATATATATACGGAGTATTAAAGGATTTCCATAAAGTCATAATATTAGCGTTAAGTGATCCGTGTGTACAGCAATGTTTTAGGACAGTCTTAATATAAAAGGGTAGATCTAAATAAATACTAACTATACATCTGCTCATCAGCGCATAACGGTTTTTGTCATACTCATTGAGTTCAAAAGATCCGTTTTTTATTGAATACACACAAAAAGAAATTCTTTTGTCTCCGCAGCTAAGAATTAACGGGAACGGGTGGTAGACATGGGTAGTTGTTATATTTATTGAAAAGATTGAAAAGAAAGGGGCAGCGCCAACACTTAAAGAAATTTGCAATAAAATAACCATTTTACTCAAGGACACACTTAACTAATTATGACAAAGTGGGCAGTTCATTGCGATCATTTTAACTCTTCAAGATTTGGGAGGTAATGCACAACTATTTGGAGGAGCTCTTATTTTATTGGCCGGCGATTTCCGGCAAACTCTCCCTGTAATACCAAAATCAACACCTGCTGATGAACTGAATGGTTGCCACCTTTGGCGGCACGTCCAAAAATTAACCTTGACCATTAACATGCGGGTTCGCCTTCAAGGAGATGCTTCAGCTGAAACTTTTTCGAAACAACTGCTAAGTATTGGTAACGGTCAAGATGAATGTGATACAGAGTCTAGGGGTATTTCATTTCCGCCAGGTTTTTGTGCCCACATTTCCTCAATTGACGAGTTAATTAAAAACGTTTTTCCTCATATTGAAGTAAGTTTCAAAAACCATCAATGGTTTTGCGAGCCCGCTATTTTGGCTGCGAAAAACAACGACGTCAACGCAATCAACAACTTGATATAAGGGCAGATTTCTGGCCAGTGTACGACATACAAATCGGTGGACACTGTTATGAATTCAGACGAGGCTGTTAACTACCCAATCGAGTTCCTGAATTCACTAGATCTTCATGGCATGCCCCCACACATATTATTGCTGAAAACAGATCCACCTATAATTCTTCTACGAAATATAAATCCACCACAATTAAGCAATGGAAAGAGGCTTGCTGTGAAGAGGTTGATGCCCAATGTAATTGAAGCGACTATTCTCAACGGAAAATCAAGAGGAGAAGATGTTCTGATTCCGAGAATCCCAATTATTTCCAGTGATATGCCATTTGAATTTAAACGTTTACAGTTTCCCGTTCGTCTAGCGTATTCAATGACAATAAATAAAGCACAAGGACAATCGCTTAAGGTTTGTGGACTAAACCTCGAAAATCCATGTTTATCACATGGTCAGCTATATGTGGCATGTTCACGAGTCGGGCATCCAAAAAATTTATTTGTTCATACCAAAGACGGGAAAGCCAGAAATATTGTATATCCTAAAGTAGGGCCGGGCAGCAGAGAAGCACGTTCGCGACAGAGCGTGCTGAAAATACACAAAGTGCAAAGAGATATCAATTGTCATGTACGTATATGAGTTTTAAATACGAGAGTTGCCACATAATAATATTTATCTCTTTGTTGAAGTCTTTTTTGAAGTATACATTTTTTATCTCCAGAGAAAGTCCAAGTTCGGGTAAGCCGAACATAATATACCCCGCTGTGTACTTGAAACACACTACTTATACATCTGCAAATTTACATCACAAAAAAATTCGTAAAGTACTGTTTTGGTAAAGTAGTGGGAGTAGTTGTGCAAGTGGCGCAAATTTTCCATTTCCATTTGAATATCTATAGGAGTGGACATGGAAATTAACCGCTCTTACCCAGAAATCATTGATAGTGGGAAAGTAGTAAATTTCTTAGCGATACGTGAATGTTTTTCGATTTATTGCTTTCAAAGTTTTGTAAAAGGCTAAGATAAAAATGGGCGGGACAAGCCTATTTAAAAAATTGTATCTATTTCTGTTTAGTGTCAAAACCCTCCCCATTAAGAAAAAATTTAAGTCGAATATGATTCATATACACAGAAATAATGCGCATAAAATCGGTCTAGGCCAGTGGTGGCCAAACTAACACTTTCATCTGTCTCAAATATATGAAGAGGTAAAACAAATGCTCCAAGACCTTTTAATTTATTAGTAAAAGGTCCGGGTACCTGGTGAAATTATGTTATCAATGATTGAAATGGAAAACGTGTGTCTAAAAAAATTATTTTCAATTATTGAGGAAATAATTTCATATGGGGTTTTGACGATCAAAATGCTGTCAGGATTATACATATATGTATGTATACTAGAGTGGCCCTTATTTTGCGAAATCGGAAATGTCTAGGTGTTACCCCCTGAAATGGTTGTATGTGATAAAAAAAGAGTTCCCTAAAAATTTCCACCCGGTTCAACAACTCTAACCCGTGCCACAAACGGCCCAAAGTTCGAGCATTGGCAGCATCACTTCCAGTAAGTGCTGCTTTGGCTAGTCACGCAAACGTTTCGCTGTTGTGCATGCAAACAGGGGTGCCAGTAAAGAAAAAAGATCTACCATTCATGTAAAAAAAACTTTCAAATTTGGTATCTATATATCAGATAACCTATTAACGCCCATTGTACCCATACTGCTTAGAACGCAAGTGAATTCATCAGTTGCGACTTAAAATGCCCCTGAGCCCCTTGTGAGAACACCCATTTGCTGGAAATCGGAAAAAAAAATATTTTTTTGTGTTTAATTTATTATTTAACCAAAAATTAATTAACTGTGTAAAAAGGTATTCCTGCCGGCAGATTTAATGCTGGGCATTAATGGGTTAACTCAAGAAAACAGCTTTTTTTTTAATCCATGTCGTATAAACTTAATGTAATACTATTTTTGTAAAATTACAAAAAATCTACCAAATGCAAATATCTGATCTTTCTACAAAATTACAATTTTTTACCAATATTGGCAGATTTATACCGAAATGGTAACACTGCATGCAAAACAAAGTTAATTATTTTATAAATTTTTTTACCTACATATATGTACATGAATTATGTAAACATATACATATGTCTGTTGAATCACCTTCATATCAGCACCCAAGAGTGGTAAATGGCTTCGTTCATTATTTCAATACGTTTGTGGCACGGGTTAACGTTGGTCAATTAAGTCCAAATTTTGTGAGGATTATTTGCTCCTTATATATAACCATTTCAGGGGGTAACACCTTAAAAATTTTACAATTTTTTTTCCACACAAATAAGGGCCACTCTAATGTATACATATATTTGTAGTTTTATCTGTAATTTGATTAATGGGTCGAATTGAATACGTGCTTCATAAATATATGCAGGCTATTTTTTTCTGCTAAATAGTCCAAAAATTGAATATGAATAAAAGTCCGAATAATTTGCACAATGAGATTGTTTGAAAAATTACTATGGAAAATAGGGAATTAAAGGAAGAATTGGGGGAAAATTATTTGAAAGAGTGGGCGTTCCTGATGAGTAATCCTTGCTCAACATTCCTATTACTCACATTTGAGAATGTGCACAGTGTCACAAAGTACATAAAAACTATTGCTTATTATTATTATTGATTTTTGGCTTCTTATTAATCATATTACAACACAATACAAAAATTTTTGTAAATGCACAGAAAATTATTTTTTTCCAAAAATAGAAGTTATGTTGAAAGACCGTCAATATCTTGTAATCTAGTAGTGAAATTTAGTCAATAGTTTGCGCCAAAGAAGAAGATATATGTGGCAACAGATTGGCATCAATAAAAGTTTTCTAAACAGAAATTTAGTTTTTTGGTCTTGGTTTACGATTTCACGGAAATGACCATATACATATGTATATAATGGCCGGAAATGGAAATACTTACGTTATTTTTATTGATTTTAGTTTAGTTTCTTTTTTGCATTCCTCCGGGATTACAATTTCGGAATGCATTCACTGAATTTTAAGTAAGGAAAGTAAAACGTAATGCCTTTCATAATTCCCCCTTTTATTGGAATGGTGAATACGTTTTTCAATTCCACATTCCGAAATCGCATAAGTGTAATGAATTCCTTGGGAACACAGAAACACGGAAACGAAGAGGAAGGGAAAGGGATACACTATTTTATAAAAGCTGTTTCTGGTGAATTTGATAAATTGCAGGTCTAAACATTTTCGGGGAAATAAAAACAAAATAAAAATGAATTTAGATTATATTTTGCCTACAGTTGGACACAGTGCAATAAATTTTGACGTTCACCGTTTCACTTTTTTGAACACAATTTTTAGCACTTTCACTGCACTTACACAACACTATTACACATAATATTATTGGCTTTTTATTCGACCATTCTTTTCAATTTACCACGGCAAAAACTATTTCCTAGAAGTAAAGAAATCGCCAAAAGAAGATTTGATATGGGAAATGTCAAAAACTTTCGAATGAGAGTTGCGAGAGTTGCCGCAGCTATCAAATACTGAACGCAATTTTGGGTATTGTTAATTTTATTATTATTTATTTATTCATGGGTAAATTTGCTCTAAGAACAAAGTTACACTGTTTTTATGGTGACTATTCAAATTTACAGAATTTTTAAGCTTCTTTTTCCTTATGGAAATATATGAACGAAAAATTTACTTCGCTTCGACTTTTTGGATTTATTTGTTTTGATGTAAAATTCGTAAAAAAAAAATTTTCAAACTGACAATTATTTCGGTGCGTTCGTAAAAATAGGTATTGTTGGAACGGAATGGATCGCATTTATAATATATTAGGGGCGGCTTGCTCATCTAAACTTTAAGCTTTATCTGTCAAATAAAAACATTTTTTGTAAACAAAAGTTTGGTTTATCGGGCAAATAAATTTTATTTTTTACATGAGAAAACGGCTCTAAATAAAATAGTAGTAAAGTTGACAGTTCTGTCTTTGTGCAGGAACGCTCGTGTCAAACGGAAAAAATGCTACCCCTTTAAGTTCCAAAAATTTCGGTTAAATTTTAAATTATTTTTCAATTCCAGATTCGAACATTATAATATATGCAAACTTTAATAATGTACTCAGCATTATTAATCGCTTAAACGTGCCGGCGATTTTGGCCATCGCAGAATAGAACACGCGTGTTTTCATTAATAAGATTTAGTATTTTTGTGAACTTTATTTATTTATATATGGGACTTAAACAAGATGATTTAGGATAAAGGGTTAATGCGATTGTTTACAATTTTTTGATGTAAGAATTCCTGCAAAGAAATATATAATTGTTGGATATGCCTTGCTAAATACGAAATTTAATTTAATAAAATCCTCAAAAATTAAAAATCCAAAAAAATTTATGAATAGAAATGGAAAGTTGGTGTCTCTGGCGCAAATTCATGAAATAAGACGCTCTCATTCCGACTAAAAATACTCAAATTTTCAGGCTAGCACGCTGTGCACGCAAACGTGCACGCTGCGTGCACTGTGCAAATGTGCTAAGTTTGCCCGCCCCTATCCTAAAGCACTGAAATAAATGAAATGTTAAGAATTGATGCAAAAATATTTTAAAATTTATTTCTATTGAAGTCACTGGTCAGGCAGAACAACGTCTGCCGGCTCTCCTAGTCTATATATATAAAAATGAATTGGCGTTCGTATATACCGTAAGATCTCCGGATCGGCTCAACCGATTTTAAATATTTTTTCTTTAATGTTTCCAATCTGTTTCATGTCTTATTTACCACATACATAAATTCTTTTTTTTTCTAATCTCAATTTAAAATTTTTTTAGCTAATACTCAATAACGGCTTAACCGATCTAATCTATATCATGGTGAAGAATTTGTAATCTTATAAATAAAAATGAATGTGTGTCTGTGTGTCCTTCATAGGCGTCCAAAGTACTCAACCGATTTTTATGAAATTTTCACAGTATATTCTTGGGATCACGAGTTACAGCATAGGCTATATATATTTTTGGAAAAGTGGGCGGTGCCACGCCCCCAGCCTATATAAAAATTCAAATTGTCATAGCTATGAATTTCAAATCGTCATAACTATGAACATATTTGGTCTAAATAGATGATTTTTAGATATGTGTGTCCTTTGGTCAAGATTTATACATTTTTCGAAAAGTGGGCGGTGCCACGCCCCCATTTTTTGTGTTTTGTTTGTACTTCAATACTATCCAAAGTTTATGGTCCATCTCTTTTAAACTCTGCAATTTGATTTAGAAGATTGGTGTGTAGGATTTGGGTCGTATACATTTTTGGAAAAGTGGGCGGTGCCACGCCCCCAGGCTATATAAAATTTCAAATCGTCCTAGCTATGAACATATTTGGTCTAAATTGATGATTTTTAGATACGTGTGTCCTTTGGTCAAGATTTATACATTTTTCGAAAAGTGGGCGGTGCCACGCCCCCATTTTTTGTGTTTTGTTTGTACTTCAATAATATCCAAAGTTTATGGTCGATCTCTTTTAAACTCTGCAATTTGATTTAGAAGATTGGTGTGTAGGATTTAGGTCGTGGGCGGTGCCACGCCCCCAGGCTATATAAAATTTCAAATCGTCCTAACTATGAACATATTTGGTCTAAATTGATGATTTGGGATATGTGTGTCCTTTGGTCAAGATTTATACAATTTTCGAAAAGTGGGCGGTGCCACGCCCCCATTTTTTGTGTTTTGGTTGTAATTCAATAATATAAAAAGTTTATGGTCGATCTCTTTTAAACTCTCCAGTTTGATTTAGAAGATTGTTGTGTAGGATTTAGGTATCTAGTATTACTTTTTGGAAAAGTGGGCATTTCCAAGCCGACAACCTAAGTTATATTTCAATTCGTTATATCTGTGATTGTATTTGCTTTAAATTGGTGAAATTTAATCTTAATGAATACAACTTTTTTTTTTTTGTTATTGCAATTTATATATATACGGAGTATTAAAGGATTTCCATAAAGTCATAATATTAGCGTTAAGTGATCCGTGTGTACAGCAATGTTTTAGGACAGTCTTAATATAAAAGGGTAGATCTAAATAAATACTAACTATACATCTGCTCATCAGCGCATAACGGTTTTTGTCATACTCATTGAGTTCAAAAGATCCGTTTTTTATTGAATACACACAAAAAGAAATTCTTTTGTCTCCGCAGCTAAGAATTAACGGGAACGGGTGGTTGTTGTTGTTGTTGTTGTTTTAGCAACAAAATCACTCCCCGAAGGTTTTGGGGAGTGTTGTCGAAATAACAGTCCTTGGCCGGATATGAATCCGGTACGCTCCGGTACTCCCTTGCGGTACTGCCCGACTGTCATGGGAGCGATTTGGTATGACCAGTGCAACCTTCTATGTCATGTCATCCCTCCTTCCGAAAGGAAAGAGAAGATGGGTAATGAGAGGTGGGAGGCATCATATCCGTAGATCAACCATCGAGTTGCACATCATTACCTTTGTGCATATTGGTCGGGTGGTAGACATGGGTAGTTGTTATATTTATTGAAAAGATTGAAAAGAAAGGGGCAGCGCCAACACTTAAAGAAATTTGCAATAAAATAACCATTTTACTCAAGGACACACTTAACTAATTATGACAAAGTGGGCAGTTCATTGCGATCAATTTAACTCTTCAAGATTTGGGAGGTAATGCACAACTATTTGGAGGAGCTCTTATTTTATTGGCCGGCGATTTCCGGCAAACTCTCCCTGTAATACCAAAATCAACACCTGCTGATGAACTGAATGGTTGCCACCTTTGGCGGCACGTCCAAAAATTAACCTTGACCATTAACATGCGGGTTCGCCTTCAAGGAGATGCTTCAGCTGAAACTTTTTCGAAACAACTGCTAAGTATTGGTAACGGTCAAGATGAATGTGATACAGAGTCTAGGGGTATTTCATTTCCGCCAGGTTTTTGTGCCCACATTTCCTCAATTGACGAGTTAATTAAAAACGTTTTTCCTCATATTGAAGTAAGTTTCAAAAACCATCAATGGTTTTGCGAGCCCGCTATTTTGGCTGCGAAAAACAACGACGTCAACGCAATCAACAACTTGATATAAGGGCAGATTTCTGGCCAGTGTACGACATACAAATCGGTGGACACTGTTATGAATTCAGACGAGGCTGTTAACTACCCAATCGAGTTCCTGAATTCACTAGATCTTCATGGCATGCCCCCACACATATTATTGCTGAAAACAGATCCACCTATAATTCTTCTACGAAATATAAATCCACCACAATTAAGCAATGGAAAGAGGCTTGCTGTGAAGAGGTTGATGCCCAATGTAATTGAAGCGACTATTCTCAACGGAAAATCAAGAGGAGAAGATGTTCTGATTCCGAGAATCCCAATTATTTCCAGTGATATGCCATTTGAATTTAAACGTTTACAGTTTCCCGTTCGTCTAGCGTATTCAATGACAATAAATAAAGCACAAGGACAATCGCTTAAGGTTTGTGGACTAAACCTCGAAAATCCATGTTTATCACATGGTCAGCTATATGTGGCATGTTCACGAGTCGGGCATCCAAAAAATTTATTTGTTCATACCAAAGACGGGAAAGCCAGAAATATTGTATATCCTAAAGTAGGGCCGGGCAGCAGAGAAGCACGTTCGCGACAGAGCGTGCTGAAAATACACAAAGTGCAAAGAGATATCAATTGTCATGTACGTATATGAGTTTTAAATACGAGAGTTGCCACATAATAATATTTATCTCTTTGTTGAAGTCTTTTTTGAAGTATACATTTTTTATCTCCAGAGAAAGTCCAAGTTCGGGTAAGCCGAACATAATATACCCCGCTGTGTACTTGAAACACACTACTTATACATCTGCAAATTTACATCACAAAAAAATTCGTAAAGTACTGTTTTGGTAAAGTAGTGGGAGTAGTTGTGCAAGTGGCGCAAATTTTCCATTTCCATTTGAATATCTATAGGAGTGGACATGGAAATTAACCGCTCTTACCCAGAAATCATTGATAGTGGGAAAGTAGTAAATTTCTTAGCGATACGTGAATGTTTTTCGATTTATTGCTTTCAAAGTTTTGTAAAAGGCTAAGATAAAAATGGGCGGGACAAGCCTATTTAAAAAATTGTATCTATTTCTGTTTAGTGTCAAAACCCTCCCCATTAAGAAAAAATTTAAGTCGAATATGATTCATATACACAGAAATAATGCGCATAAAATCGGTCTAGGCCAGTGGTGGCCAAACTAACACTTTCATCTGTCTCAAATATATGAAGAGGTAAAACAAATGCTCCAAGACCTTTTAATTTATTAGTAAAAGGTCCGGGTACCTGGTGAAATTATGTTATCAATGATTGAAATGGAAAACGTGTGTCTAAAAAAATTATTTTCAATTATTGAGGAAATAATTTCATATGGGGTTTTGACGATCAAAATGCTGTCAGGATTATACATATATGTATGTATACTAGAGTGGCCCTTATTTTGCGAAATCGCAAATGTCTAGGTGTTACCCCCTGAAATGGTTGTATGTGATAAAAAAAGAGTTCCCTAAAAATTTCCACCCGGTTCAACAACTCTAACCCGTGCCACAAACGGCCCGAAGTTCGAGCATTGGCAGCATTACTTCCAGTAAGTGCTGCTTTGGCTAGTCACGCAAACGTTTCGCTGTTGTGCATGCAAACAGGGGTGCCAGTAAAGAAAAAAGATCTACCATTCATGTAAAAAAAACTTTCAAATTTGGTATCTATATATCAGATAACCTATTAACGCCCATTGTACCCATACTGCTTAGAACGCAAGTGAATTCATCAGTTGCGACTTAAAATGCCCCTGAGCCCCTTGTGAGAACACCCATTTGCTGGAAATCGGAAAAAAAAAATATTTTTTTGTGTTTAATTTATTATTTAACCAAAAATTAATTAACTGTGTAAAAAGGTATTCCTGCCGGCAGATTTAATGCTGGGTATTAATGGGTTAACTCAAGAAAACAGCTTTTTTTTTAATCCATGTCGTATAAACTTAATGTAATACTATTTTTGTAAAATTACAAAAAATCTACCAAATGCAAATATCTGATCTTTCTACAAAATTACAATTTTTTACCAATATTGGCAGATTTATACCGAAATGGTAACACTGCATGCAAAACAAAGTTAATTATTTTATAAATTTTTTTACCTACATATATGTACATGAATTATGTAAACATATACATATGTCTGTTGAATCACCTTCATATCAGCACCCAAGAGTGGTAAATGGCTTCGTTCATTATTTCAATACGTTTGTGGCACGGGTTAACGTTGGTCAATTAAGTCCAAATTTTGTGAGGATTATTTGCTCCTTATATATAACCATTTCAGGGGGTAACACCTTAAAAATTTTACAATTTTTTTTCCACACAAATAAGGGCCACTCTAATGTATACATATATTTGTAGTTTTATCTGTAATTTGATTAATGGGTCGAATTGAATACGTGCTTCATAAATATATGCAGGCTATTTTTTTCTGCTAAATAGTCCAAAAATTGAATGTGAATAAAAGTCCGAATAATTTGCACAATGAGATTGTTTGAAAAATTACTATGGAAAATAGGGAATTAAAGGAAGAATTGGGGGAAAATTATTTGAAAGAGTGGGAGTTCCTGATGAGTAATCCTTGCTCAATATTCCTATTACTCACATTTGAGAATGTGCACAGTGTCACAAAGTACATAAAAACTATTGCTTATTATTATTATTGATTTTTGGCTTCTTATTAATCATATTACAACACAATACAAAAATTTTTGTAAATGCACAGAAAATTATTTTTTTCCAAAAATAGAAGTTATGTTGAAAGACCGTCAATATCTTGTAATCTAGTAGTGAAATTTAGTCAATAGTTTGCGCCAAAGAAGAAGATATATGTGGCAACAGATTGGCATCAATAAAAGTTTTCTAAACAGAAATTTAGTTTTTTGGTCTTGGTTTACGATTTCACGGAAATGACAATATACATATGTATATAATGGCCGGAAATGGAAATACTTACGTTATTTTTATTGATTTTAGTTTAGTTTCTTTTTTGCATTCCTCCGGGATTACAATTTCGGAATGCATTCACTGAATTTTAAGTAAGGAAAGTAAAACGTAATGCCTTTCATAATTCCCCCTTTTATTGGAATGGTGAATACGTTTTTCAATTCCACATTCCGAAATCGCAAAAGTGTAATGAATTCCTTGGGAACACAGAAACACGGAAACGAAGAGGAAGGGAAAGGGATACACTATTTTATAAAAGCTGTTTCTGGTGAATTTGATAAATTGCAGGTCTAAACATTTTCGGGGAAATAAAAACAAAATAAAAATGAATTTAGATTATATTTTGCCTACAGTTGGACACAGTGCAATAAATTTTGACGTTCACCGTTTCACTTTTTTGAACACAATTTTTAGCACTTTCACTGCACTTACACAACACTATTACACATAATATTATTGGCTTTTTATTCGACCATTCTTTTCAATTTACCACGGCAAAAACTATTTCCTAGAAGTAAAGAAATCGCCAAAAGAAGATTTGATATGGGAAATGTCAAAAACTTTCGAATGAGAGTTGCGAGAGTTGCCGCAGCTATCAAATACTGAACGCAATTTTGGGTATTGTTAATTTTATTATTATTTATTTATTCATGGGTAAATTTGCTCTAAGAACAAAGTTACACTGTTTTTATGGTGACTATTCAAATTTACAGAATTTTTAAGCTTCTTTTTCCTTATGGAAATATATGAACGAAAAATTTACTTCGCTTCGACTTTTTGGATTTATTTGTTTTGATGTAAAATTCGTAAAAAAAAAATTTTCAAACTGACAATTATTTCGGTGCGTTCGTAAAAATAGGTATTGTTGGAACGGAATGGATCGCATTTATAATATATTAGGGGCGGCTTGCTCATCTAAACTTTAAGCTTTATCTGTCAAATAAAAACATTTTTTGTAAACAAAAGTTTGGTTTATCGGGCAAATAAATTTTATTTTTTACATGAGAAAACGGCTCTAAATAAAATAGTAGTAAAGTTGACAGTTCTGTCTTTGTGCAGGAACGCTCGTGTCAAACGGAAAAAATGCTACCCCTTTAAGTTCCAAAAATTTCGGTTAAATTTTAAATTATTTTTCAATTCCAGATTCGAACATTATAATATATGCAAACTTTAATAATGTACTCAGCATTATTAATCGCTTAAACGTGCCGGCGATTTTGGCCATCGCAGAATAGAACACGCGTGTTTTCATTAATAAGATTTAGTATTTTTGTGAACTTTATTTATTTATATATGGGACTTAAACAAGATGATTTAGGATAAAGGGTTAATGCGATTGTTTACAATTTTTTGATGTAAGAATTCCTGCAAAGAAATATATAATTGTTGGATATGCCTTGCTAAATACGAAATTTAATTTAATAAAATCCTCAAAAATTAAAAATCCAAAAAAATTTATGAATAGAAATGGAAAGTTGGTGTCTCTGGCGCAAATTCATGAAATAAGACGCTCTCATTCCGACTAAAAATACTCAAATTTTCAGGCTAGCACGCTGTGCACGCAAACGTGCACGCTGCGTGCACTGTGCAAATGTGCTAAGTTTGCCCGCCCCTATCCTAAAGCACTGAAATAAATGAAATGTTAAGAATTGATGCAAAAATATTTTAAAATTTATTTCTATTGAAGTCACTGGTCAGGCAGAACAACGTCTGCCGGCTCTCCTAGTCTATATATATAAAAATGAATTGGCGTTCGTATATACCGTAAGATCTCCGGATCGGCTCAACCGATTTTAAATATTTTTTCTTTAATGTTTCCAATCTGTTTCATGTCTTATTTACCACATACATAAATTCTTTTTTTTTCTAATCTCAATTTAAAATTTTTTTAGCTAATACTCAATAACGGCTTAACCGATCTAATCTATATCATGGTGAAGAATTTGTAATCTTATAAATAAAAATGAATGTGTGTCTGTGTGTCCTTCATAGGCGTCCAAAGTACTCAACCGATTTTTATGAAATTTTCACAGTATATTCTTGGGATCACGAGTTACAGCATAGGCTATATATATTTTTGGAAAAGTGGGCGGTGCCACGGCCCCAGGCTATATAAAAATTCAAATTGTCATAGCTATGAATTTCAAATCGTCATAACTATGAACATATTTGGTCTAAATAGATGATTTTTAGATATGTGTGTCCTTTGGTCAAGATTTATACATTTTTCGAAAAGTGGGCGGTGCCACGCCCCCATTTTTTGTGTTTTGTTTGTACTTCAATACTATCCAAAGTTTATGGTCCATCTCTTTTAAACTCTGCAATTTGATTTAGAAGATTGGTGTGTAGGATTTAGGTCGTGGGCGGTGCCACGCCCCCAGGCTATATAAAATTTCAAATCGTGCTAACTATGAACATATTTGGTCTAAATTGATGATTTGGGATATGTGTGTCCTTTGGTCAAGATTTATACAATTTTGGAAAAGTGGGCGGTGCCACGCCCCCATTTTTTGTGTTTTGGTTGTAATTCAATAATATCCAAAGTTTATGGTCGATCTCTTTTAAACTCTCCAGTTTGATTTAGAAGATTGTTGTGTAGGATTTAGGTATCTAGTATTACTTTTTGGAAAAGTGGGCATTTCCAAGCCGACAACCTAAGTTATATTTCAATTCGTTATATCTGTGATTGTATTTGCTTTAAATTGGTGAAATTTAATCTTAATGAATACAACTTTTTTTTTTTTGTTATTGCAATTTATATATATACGGAGTATTAAAGGATTTCCATAAAGTCATAATATTAGCGTTAAGTGATCCGTGTGTACAGCAATGTTTTAGGACAGTCTTAATATAAAAGGGTAGAACTAAATAAATACTAACTATACATCTGCTCATCAGCGCATAACGGTTTTTGTCATACTCATTGAGTTCAAAAGATCCGTTTTTTATTGAATACACACAAAAAGAAATTCTTTTGTCTCCGCAGCTAAGAATTAACGGGAACGGGTGGTAGACATGGGTAGTTGTTATATTTATTGAAAAGATTGAAAAGAAAGGGGCAGCGCCAACACTTAAAGAAATTTGCAATAAAATAACCATTTTACTCAAGGACACACTTAACTAATTATGACAAAGTGGGCAGTTCATTGCGATCAATTTAACTCTTCAAGATTTGGGAGGTAATGCACAACTATTTGGAGGAGCTCTTATTTTATTGGCCGGCGATTTCCGGCAAACTCTCCCTGTAATACCAAAATCAACACCTGCTGATGAACTGAATGGTTGCCACCTTTGGCGGCACGTCCAAAAATTAACCTTGACCATTAACATGCGGGTTCGCCTTCAAGGAGATGCTTCAGCTGAAACTTTTTCGAAACAACTGCTAAGTATTGGTAACGGTCAAGATGAATGTGATACAGAGTCTAGGGGTATTTCAT
Source organism: Sphenella marginata (assembly GCA_951509765.1). NCBI lineage: Eukaryota > Metazoa > Arthropoda > Insecta > Diptera > Tephritidae > Sphenella > Sphenella marginata. The sequence continues at coordinate 125,434,459 of OX608078.1, forward strand.
TTCCGCCAGGTTTTTGTGCCCACATTTCCTCAATTGACGAGTTAATTAAAAACGTTTTTCCTCATATTGAAGTAAGTTTCAAAAACCATCAATGGTTTTGCGAGCCCGCTATTTTGGCTGCGAAAAACAACGACGTCAACGCAATCAACAACTTGATATAAGGGCAGATTTCTGGCCAGTGTACGACATACAAATCGGTGGACACTGTTATGAATTCAGACGAGGCTGTTAACTACCCAATCGAGTTCCTGAATTCACTAGATCTTCATGGCATGCCCCCACACATATTATTGCTGAAAACAGATCCACCTATAATTCTTCTACGAAATATAAATCCACCACAATTAAGCAATGGAAAGAGGCTTGCTGTGAAGAGGTTGATGCCCAATGTAATTGAAGCGACTATTCTCAACGGAAAATCAAGAGGAGAAGATGTTCTGATTCCGAGAATCCCAATTATTTCCAGTGATATGCCATTTGAATTTAAACGTTTACAGTTTCCCGTTCGTCTAGCGTATTCAATGACAATAAATAAAGCACAAGGACAATCGCTTAAGGTTTGTGGACTAAACCTCGAAAATCCATGTTTATCACATGGTCAGCTATATGTGGCATGTTCACGAGTCGGGCATCCAAAAAATTTATTTGTTCATACCAAAGACGGGAAAGCCAGAAATATTGTATATCCTAAAGCACTGAAATAAATGAAATGTTAAGAATTGATGCAAAAATATTTTAAAATTTATTTCTATTGAAGTCACTGGTCAGGCAGAACAACGTCTGCCGGCTCTCCTAGTCTATATATATAAAAATGAATTGGCGTTCGTATATACCGTAAGATCTCCGGATCGGCTCAACCGATTTTAAATATTTTTTCTTTAATGTTTCCAATCTGTTTCATGTCTTATTTACCACATACATAAATTCTTTTTTTTTCTAATCTCAATTTAAATTTTTTTTAGCTAATACTCAATAACGGCTTAACCGATTTTCAAAATTTTTCCTTTTATTTATTCTATCGGACATAGTGTTTATTTATATAGAACAAAACATATTCTAAGTCTTCAATTTAATCATAAGAATCTTGCTTAATTCACCTTATTTGGTAGATGTCTTAAATATTGTGGTGAATGGCCTGAACTTTTCGCCGTTCGCCTTATTTGCGGTGGATGGCTCAAACATTGTGGTGAATGGCCTGTAATCTATATCATGGTGAAGAATTTGTAATCTATATATATAAAAATGAATTGGCGTTCGTATATACCGTAAGATCTCCGGATCGGCTCAACCGATTTTAAATATTTTCCGATCTGTTTGATGTCTCATTTACCACATAAATTTTTTTTTTCTAATCTCAATTTAAAATTTTTTTAGCTAATACTCAATAACGGCTTAACCGATTTTCAAATCGGACATAGTGTTTATTTATATAGAACAAAACATTTTCTAAATCTTCAATTTAATCATATATTAGCTAAAGAAGTTTAGCTACCATATAAATTTTGGTCAGTTGAGATCACTGGTATTCTAACTGAAATGTTCCTGTAGGGAACTTAATGCCATACAGATTTTTTCCGTTTTATATTTAAAAATACAAATGGTGAATTCCTTTTCGCTACTATTGCGAATGTTGAAAAAGTGAATGAATGAAAAGTTTTGATTGTGAATATAGGTTGTTATTCCGTCCTTTTTCATAATCTATGTTATGGTGAAGAAGTTGTAATCTATGTATATATATAAAAATGAATTGGCGTTCGTATATACCGTAAGATCTCCGGATCGGCTCAACCGATTTTAAATATTTTTTCTTTAATGTTTCCAATCTGTTTCATGTCTCATTTACCACATAAATTTTTTTTTTTCTAATCTCAATTTAAAATTTTTTTAGGTAATACACAATAACGGCTTAACCGATTTTCAAAATTTTTTCTTTTCTTTATTCTAGGTTGAAAAAGTGAATGAATGAAAAGTTTTGATTGTGAACATAGGTTGTTATTCCGTCCTTTTTCATAATCTATGTTATGGTGAAGAATTTGTAATCTATATATATAACTAGTAAGGAAGTCTAAGTTCGGGTGTAACCGAACATTAAATACCTAGTAGTGATCTGTTTTGGTATCCCAATTTACTCAGGTCTATTTTAATAACGGAAAAGTTGTTATTAAGGCAACTGATTGTTTTCGATTAAAAACACTTCTTTTGTGAGTGGTAAATTCAATTATCACTAAATAACAAAATATAAATAGCTTTCCTCATGTTCATGAAAGGTATGAAAATAAAAAAAATTTAAAAAAAAGGCAGTAGGGTGTTAACTACTTGCCCGTAAATCTTCCTTGTTTGTTATTCGATTTGCGTAATTTTTGGCAGGAGTATACTACATACTATTGGGAAGTATCTCACTAAATTTCATTGAAATACATTCTTGAAATTCCAAGCAATCGCTTTTGAAAATAGCAGAGCTTTTATGCTAAAAAGTGGGCGGCGCCACGCCTACTTCACCAAAATCCACGAAATTTGTCTACAGTTTAGTTTTGTTTAAAAAGGCTATTATGTGTGTAAAATCTTATTTATATAACTTATACAATTATGGAAATATCGCGATTTTAATTTTACGAAGAAATTTTTTAGAACTATGTTCAAAAAGTGGGCGTGTCCGTTCACCGATTTTGTTTATTTTTACAGCAAAGAGTTAGTTTTATATGTTGAACACTTTCTCTAAATATCGTTTCAATAAGTCAATTTTTACCGGAGTTATGGCATGGAAAGTTTTGTGGAATAATCCCCCATAAAGTGGCGGGGCCACGCCCATTTTCCAAAAATGTTGTGCTTTCGACTTTCTTTGCCCACGAACACTTTAGAGGTGAAATAGAAATGATATACAGCTAGTTTAAGCAAAGTTATAGCATATTCAATATATCCATGATCCTTTTCAAAATCTTTCGTATAAAATTGGGCGTGGACCTAATCCGATTTCGCTAATTTTTTTTCGAAATATTGCCTGTATTAATAGAAATATGTGTGCTGAATTTTATTTTGCTATCTTGAGCGGTGTTTGATTTATGATTAATAATATTTCCAAATTTGACTTAATCAAAAGTGGGCGGTGCCACGCCCTTTTTTAAAAATTTCTTAAGAAATTTATTTTTTGCCTTAACGCTAAGGTACACACCAAATTTTATCCTTATAGGTGTATTATGTACTGAATAATCACACTTTTTGTATTTTCGAAAATATTATATATATAGAAAGTGGGCGTGGCTTTTAACCGATTTTGCCTATTTTCAATAGCGTTCAGAGATAAGTAAAAAGGAACCTGCATACCAAGTTTCATTGAGATATCTCAAGATTTACTCAAGTTATCGTGTTTACAGACGGACGGACGGACATGGCTCAATCAATTTCTCTTTTCCTCCTGAACATTTTGATATACATAAGTCAATATCTATCTCGATTCGTTTATGCCGTTACATACTACCGTTAGGCGAATGAAGTTAATATACCTTGTGTGCGAAGCACTACTAGGTATAAAAAATTTAAAAAAAAAGGCAGTAGGGTGTTAACTACTTGCCCGTAAATCTTCCTTGGTTGTTATTGGATTTGCGTAATTTTTGGCAGGAGTATACTACATACTATTGGGAAGTATCTAACTAAATTTCATTGAAATACATTCTTGAAATTCCAAGCAATCGCTTTTGAAAATAGCAGAGCTTTTATGCTAGAAAGTGGGCGGCGCCACGCCTACTTCACCAAAATCCACAAAATTTGTATACAGTCTAGTTTTGTTTAAAAAGGCTATTATGTGTGTAAAATCTTATTTATATAACTTATACAATTATGGAAATATCGCGATTTTAATTTTACGAAGAAATTTTTTAGAACTATGTTCAAAAAGTGGGCGTGTCCGTTCACCGATTTTGTTTATTTTTACAGCAAAGAGTTAGCTTTATATGTTGAACACTTTCTCTAAATATCGTTTCAATAAGTCAATTTTTACCGGAGTTATGGCATGGAAAGTTTTGTGGAATAATCCCCCATAAAGGGGCGGGGCCACGCCCATTTTCCAAAAATTTTGTGCTTTCGACTTTCTTTGCCCACGAACACTTTAGAGGTGAAATAGAAATGATATACAGCTAGTTTAAGCAAAGTTATAGCATATTCAATATATCCATGATCCTTTTCAAAATCTTTCGTATAAAATTGGGCGTGGACCTAATCCGATTTCGCTAATTTTTTTTCGAATTATTGCCTGTATTAATATAAATATGTGTGCTGAATTTTATTTTGCTATCTTGAGCGGTTTTTGATTTATGATTAATAATATTTCCAAATTTGACTTGATCAAAAGTGGGCGGTGCCACGCCCTTTTTTAAAAATTTCTTCACAAATTTATTTTTTGCTTTAACGGTAAGGTACACACCAAATTTTATCCTTATAGGTGTATTATGTACTGAATAATCACTCTTTTTGTATTTTCGAAAATATTATATATATAGAAAGTGGGCGTGGCTTTTAACCGATTTTGCCTATTTTCAATACCGTTCAGAGATAAGTAAAAAGGAACCTGCATACAAAGTTTCATTGAGATATCTCAAGATTTACTCAAGTTATCGTGTTCACAGACGGACGGACGGACGGACGGACGAACGGACGGACATGGCTCAATCAATTTCTCTTCTCCTCCTGAACATTTTGATATATATAAGTCAATATCTATCTCGGTTCGTTTATGCCGTTACATACTACCGTTAGGCCAATGAAGTTAATATACCTTGTGTGCGAAGCACTACTAGGTATAAAAATGAATTGGCGTTCGTATATACCGTAAGATCTCCGGATCGGCTCAACCGATTTTAAATATTTTTTCTTTAATGTTTCCAATCTGTTTCATCTCTCATTTACCACATAAATTCTTTTTTTTCTAATATCAATTTAAAATTTTTTTAGCTAATACTCAATAACGGCTTAACCGATTTTCAAAATTTTTCCTTTTCTTTATTCTATCGGACATAGTGTTTATTTATATAGAACAAAACATTTTCTAAATCTTCAATTTGATCATATATTAGCTAAAGAAGTTTAGCTACCATATAAATTTTGGTCAGTTGAGATCACTGGCATTCTAACTGAAATGTTCCTGTAGGGAACTTAATGCCATACAGATTTTTTCCGTTTTATATTTAAAAATACAAATGGTGAATTCCTTCACATAAATTCTTTTTTTTCTAATCTCAATTTCAAATTTTTTTTAGCTAATACTCAGTAACGGCTTAACCGATTTTCAAAATTTTTCCTTTTCTTTATTCTATCGGACATAGTGTTTATTTATATAGAACAAAACATTTTCTAAATCTTCAATTTAATCATATATTAGCTAAAGAAGTTTAGCTACCATATAAATTGTGGTCAGTTGAGATCACTGGTATTCTAACTGAAATGTTCCTGTAGGGAACTTAATGCCATACAGATTTTTTCCGTTTTATATTTAAAAATACAAATACATTCATTAAAAGGTATTTTTAGCTTCCGCACTAACCACGGTTAAGAATCTTGATTAATTCACCTTATTTGGTAGATGTCTTAAATATTGTGGTGAATGGCCTGAACTTTTCGCCGTTCTTCTTATTTGCGGTGGATGGCTCAAACATTGTGGTGAATGGCCTGTAATCTATATCATGGTGAAGAATTTGTAATCTATATATATAAAAATGAATTTTCGTTCGTATATACCGTAAGATCTCCGGATCGGCTCAACCGATTTTAAATATTTTTTCTTTAATGTTTCCAATCTGTTTCATGTCTCATTTACCACATAAATTCTTTTTTTTTCTAATCTCAATTTAAAATTTTTTTAGCTAATACTCAGTAACGGCTTAACCGATTTTCAAAATTTTTCCTTTTCTTTATTCTATCGGACATAGTGTTTATTTATATAGAACAAAACATTTTCTAAATCTTCAATTTAATCATATATTAGCTAAAGAAGTTTAGCTACCATATAAATTGTGGTCAGTTGAGATCACTGGTATTCTAACTGAAATGTTCCTGTAGGGAACTTAATGGCGTACAGATTTTTTCCGTTTTATATTTAAAAATACAAATGCTGAATTCCTTTTCGCTACTATTGCGAATGTTGAAAAAGTGAATGAATGAAAAGTTTTGATTGTGAATATAGGTTGTTATTCCCTCCTTTTTCATAATCTATGTTCTGGTGAAGAATTTGTAATCTATATATATAAAAATGAATTGGCGTTCGTATATACCGTAAGATCTCCGGATCGGCTCAACCGATTTTAAATATTTTTTCTTTAATGTTTCCAATCTGTTTCATGTCTCATTTACCACATAAATTCTTTTTTTTCTAATCTCAATTTAAATTTTTTTTAGCTAATACTCAATAACGGCTTAACCGATTTTCAAAATTTTTCCTTTTCTTTGTTCTATCGGACATAGTGTTTATTTATATAGAACAAAACATTTTCTAAATCTTCAATTTAATCATATATTAGCTAAAGAAGTTTAGCTACCATATAAATTGTGGTCAGTTGAGATCACTGGTATTCTAACTGAAATGTTCCTGTAGGGAACTTAATGCCATACAGATTTTTTCCGTTTTATATTTAAAAATACAAATGGTGAATTCCTTTTCGCTACTATTGCGAATGTTGAAAAAGTGAATGAATGAAAAGTTTTGATTGTGAATATAGATTGTTATTCCGTCCTGTTCATAATCTATGTTATGGTGAAGAATTTGTAATCTATATATATATAAATGAATTGGCGTTCATATATACCGTAAGATCTCCGGATCGGCTCAACCGATTTTAAATATTTTTTCTTTAATGTTTCCAATCTGTTTCATGTCTCATTTACCACATAAATTCTTTTTTTCTAATCTCAATTTAAAAATTTTTTATCTATTACTCCATAACGGCTCAACCGATTTTCAAAATTTTTCCTTTTCTTTATTCTATCGGACATAGTGTTTATTTATATAGAACAAAACATTTTCTAAATCTTCAATTTAATCATATATTAGCTAAAGAAGTTTAGCTACCATATAAATTGTGGTCAGTTGAGATCACTGGTATTCTAACTGAAATGTTCCTGTAGGGAACTTAATGCCATACAGATTTTTTCCGTTTTATATTTAAAAATACAAATACATTCATTAAAAGGTATTTTTAGCTTCGGCACTAACCACGGTTAAAAATCTTGCTTAATTCACCTTATTTGGTAGATGTCTTAAATATTGTGGTGAATGGCCTGAACTTTGCGCCGTTCACCTTATTTGCGGTAGATGGCTCAAACATTGTGGTGAATGGCCTGTAATCTATATCATGGTGAAGAATTAGTAATCTATTTATATAAAAATGAATTGGCGTTCGTATATACCGTAAGATCTCCGGATCGGCTCAACCGATTTTAAATATTTTTTCTTTAATGTTTCCGATCTGTTTCATGTCTCATTTACCACATAAATTCTGTTTTTTCTAATCTCAATTTAAAATTTTTTTAGCTAATACTCAATAACGGCTTAACCGATTTTCAAAATTTTTCCTTTTCTTTATTCTATCGGACATAGTGTTTATTTATATAGAACAAAACATTTTCTAAATCTTCAATTTAATCATATATTAGCCAAAGAAGTTTAGCTACCATATAAATTGTGGTCAGTTGAGATCACTGGTATTCTAACTGAAATGTTCCTGTAGGGAACTTAATGCCATACAGATTTTTTCCGTTTTATATTTAAAAATACAAATGGTGAATTCCTTTTCGCTACTATTGCGATTGTTGAAAAAGTGAATGAATGAAAAGTTTTGATTGTGAATATAGGTTGTTATTCCGTCCTTTTTCATAATCTATGTTATGGTGAAGAATTTGTAATCTATATATATAAAAATGAATTGGCGTTCGTATATACCGTAAGATCTCCGGATCGGCTCAACCGATTTTAAATATTTTTTCTTTAATGTTTCCAATCTGTTTCATGTCTCATTTACCACATAAATTCTTTTTTTTCTAATCTCAATTTAAATTTTTTTTAGCTAATACTCAATAACGGCTTAACCGATTTTCAAAATTTTTCCTTTTCTTTATTCTATCGGACATAGTGTTTATTTATATAGAACAAAACATTTTCTAAATCTTCAATTTAATCATATATTAGCCAAAGAAGTTTAGCTACCATATAAATTGTGGTCAGTTGAGATCACTGGTATTCTAACTGAAATGTTCCTGTAGGGAACATAATGCCATACAGATTTTTTCCGTTTTATATTTAAAAAAATTGAAGAAAAAAACTTTTTTAAAAATAAGCTTTTATTATTGTTTAATAAAATTAACTAAAAAGTAAAAAATAAATAAAATAAAATAATTCCATACTGTACATGATTATATATTTTTTGCATTAAAACTTTACACTTAAATTATTAAGTCTTCCAGTCTACATCAAAGTCTCAATTTTATTATTAATAAAAGCGTGTTAAATTTTATTTGGTATAATTAGAAACATTTAGGACCTTCTTGTCTATTTGATGGTATAATTAAGGACGTTTAAGACATTTCTTGTTATCACAATGTAACACGCTTTTATTAATAATAAAATTGAGACTTTGATGTAGACTGGAAGACTTAATAATTTAAGTGTAAAGTTTTAATGCAAAAAATATATAATCATGTACAATATGGAATTATTTTATTTTATTTATTTTTTACTTTTTAGTTAATTTTATTAAACAATAATAAAAGCTTATTTTTAAAAAAGTTTTTTTCTTTAATTTTATTTTTTACTTTTTAGTTCTGTTTATCAACAAGTAATATACCCATAAGCTTGTTCTTAGAAAAGCTTTTTTCCTAAATTAATTTACTTTTTAGTTAATTTTATTAAACAATAATAAAAACTTATTTTTAAAAAAGTTTTTTCTTTAATTTTATTTTATAATGCAATGTCCGCGAACCTGAACGATGGTGAAAATTTGAAAACCCCAGTTCAACGGGAAGTTGGTACAATATCGAAAACAAAATTTCTGGAAATGAAATTTTTCAAATATCGCTACCCGTGCGCCACCTATCGGAATTATTTTTTTTTATATTGCGTTGCGGTAAAAAACTAAACGTGGATGAAAATTTTAAGATACTACCTTAACGGGAAGTTCGTTGAAAAATGAATTAAACGGCACCGAAAACGGACCTTAGAATTTCTTAAGTAGAGCGACTCCCGCGCCACCTAGCGGTTCCAATTTGTTTTAAACATATGGAAATTAATTAAGTACCACACACGTAACACATCAGCCAAAGCGGTCCATAATTCCGATTTTTAGTATTTATAACCGCGATCGCAGCTCCACCTAGCGGAATTTTTTTAAGGGAAATATTTATTTTCATGGTAGTAACACATGTTCCGAATTTCAGCCAAATCGCACCATAAATGCGATTTTTGAAAATATAGCGACCTACGCGCCACCTATCGGATATTTTTTTCATAATATTGCATTGTCATCGGGGTTTTATATCGGTGCAGACTTTCAACTCAATCGGACACCGGGAAGTGCATCAAATTTAACTTGCAAGATTCCATTACAGACAGCCGTCAACTAAAACTAAATAAAAGCTTATACGCGACTCCCGCGCCACCTAGCGGGCCCAATTTTTTTTTTAAACATATGGAAACTAATTAAGTGTCACACACGTAAAATATCAGCCAAATCGGTCCATAATTCCGATTTTTAGTATTTATAACCGCGATCTCAGCTCCACCTAGCGGAATTTTTTTTCAGGGAAATATTTATTTTCATGGTAGTAACACATTTCCGAATTTCAGCCAAATCGCACCATAAATGCGTATTTTGAAATAAAGCGACCTACGCGCCACCTATCGGATATTTTTTTTCATAATATTGCATTGTCATCGGGGTTATACATCGGTGCAGACTTTCAGCTCAATCGGACACCGGGAAGTGTATCAAATTTAACTTGCAAGATTCCATTACAGACATCCGTCAACTGAAACTAAATAAAAGCTTATAATAAAATACAAATACATTCATTGAAAGGTATTTTTAGCTTCGGCACTAACCATGGTTAAGAATCTTACTTAATTCACCTTATTTGGTAGATGTCTTAAATATTGTGGTGAATGGCCTGAACTTTGCGCCGTTCACCTTATTTGCGGTGGTTGGCTCAAACATTGTGGTGAATGGCCTGTAATCTATATCATGGTGAAGAATTTGTAATCTATATATATAAAAATGAATTGGCGTTCGTATATACCGTAAGATCTCCGGATCGGCTCAACCGATTTTAAATATTTTTTCTTTAATGTTTCCGATCTGTTTGATGTCTCATTTACCACATAAATTTTTTTTTTCTAATCTCAATTTAAAATTTTTTTAGCTAATACAGTAGACGCTCACAAATTAGAATCACTTTGTTTTTAGGGTGATTCTAATTTCTGAAAAATTCTAATTCCTGGACGTTTTTTTATTTCAATAAAACCTTAAAATTTAAGTCAATTTGCATTGAAAAACTACAATGAAATTTTGTCTTATTCAATTTTATTCATAAAAACGAGAAAACATAAGGTAAAAATCCAATATACATGTATGTATTTATGCGCTAAGTCAAAAAAAGGTCCAAAAAACAAAAACTCCAGTTACAGTAAATATACTGATCATTTTGCAGTAGCTGTGCTAGTGGCACATCATCGTCAAGTATCAAGCAAACAATGCCGGAATCGCCAATGCGTATCGAATTCAAACAAAAACTGACAAAAACTGTACAGATAGCGACAAAAATCCAACGACTACCAAGCGTAACATGAATAAATTGGGGATTCCCCTTTTTATATCTCATTTTGCAACAAAAAACAAAATACGCTCGCAAATAAGAATTTTCGATTCTAATTTCAGAGCGTGTAATGTATTCAAAAAGTTGATTCTAATTTCTGGAAATTCGAATTACTGAGAGTTCTAATTTGTGAGCGACTACTGTATTCAATAACGGCTTAACCGATTTTCAAATCGGACATAGTCTTTATTTATATAGAAAAAAACATTTTCTAAATCTTCAATTTAATCATATATTAGCTAAAGAAGTTTAGCTACCATATAAATTGTGGTCAGTTGAGATCACTGGTATTCTAACTGAAATGTTCCTGTAGGGAACTTAATGCCATACAGATTTTTTCCGTTTTATATTTAAAAATACAAAAGGTGAATTCCTTTTCGCTAGTATTGCGAATGTTGAAAAAATGAATGAATGAAAAGTTTTGATTGTGAATATAGGTTGTTATTCCGTCCTTTTTCATAATCTATGTTATGGTGAAGAATTTGTAATCTATATATATAAAAATGAATTGGCGTTCGCATATACCGTAAGATCTCCGGATCGGCTCAACCGATTTTAAATATTTTTTCTTTAATGTTTTCAATCTGTTTCATGTCGCATTTACCACATTAATTTTTTTTTTTTTTTAATCTCAATTTAAATTTTTTTTAGCTAATACTCAATAACGGCTTAACCGATTTTCAAAATGTTTCCTTTTCTTTATTCTATCGGACATAGTGTTTATTTATATAGAACAAAACATTTTCTAAATCTTCAATTTAATCATATATTAGCTAAAGAAGTTTAGCTACCATATAAATTGTGGTCAGTTGAGATCACTGGTATTCTAACTGAAATGTTCCTGTAGGGAACTTAATGCCATACAGATTTTTTCCGTTTTATATTTAAAAATACAAATGGTGAATTCCTTTTCGCTACTATTGCGAATGTTGAAAAAGTTAATGAATGAAAAGTTTTGATTGTGAATATAGATTGTTATTCCGTCCTTTTCATAATCTATGTTATGGTGAAGAATTTGTAATCTATATACATATATATAAATGAATTGGCGTTCGTATATACCGTAAGATCTCCGGATCGGCTCACCGATTTTAAATATTTTTTCTTTAATGTTTCCAATCTGTTTCATGTCTTATTTACCACATAAATTATTTTTTTTCTAATCTCAATTTAAAATTTTTTTAGCTAATACTCAATAGCGGCTTAACCGATTTTCAAAATTTTTCCTTTTCTTTATTCTATCGGACATAGTGTTTATTTATATAGAACAAAACATTTTCTAAATCTTCAATTTAATCATATATTAGCTAAAGAAGTTTAGCTACCATATAAATTTTGGTCAGTTGAGATCACTGGTATTCTAACTGAAATGTTCCTGTAGGGAACTTAATGCCATACAGATTTTTTCCGTTTTATATTTAAAAATACAAATGGTGAATTCCTTTTCGCTACTATTGCGAATGTTGAAAAAGTGAATGAATGAAAAGTTTTGATTGTGAATATAGGTTGTCATTCCGTCCTTTTTCATAATCTATGTTATGGTGAAGAATTTGTAATCTTAATATATAAAAATCACGTGTCACATGTTCAATCAGGGTGAGCTCCTAAACTACTCAACCGATTTTAATGAAATTTGCACAGCATCTACAGTTTGATCCAACTTGAAAGATAGGATACCTTATATCTCAAGGGGGAGTGGAAATCGGTAAAAAACCATAAATTTTTTTGTTTACACAGCCACAAATCATAAACGGATCCACCGATTAGAATGAAACTTACTTGAAGTTAAACTTTGAAATATTTACTTTCGTTCTGCATCAAAAAAAATAGTTGATTCATATATTATTTAACCAAAATTGTTTAAACAATAGGAGCACCTTTTCTAAAAAAAGCTGTTTGTGTGTTTGTTCGCTGTCAACCAAATGAATCGATTTAAGTTAAGCGAGCGCTCGGTAGCGGTACTTCGCTTCGTACATACATACATATGTATGTATGTATGACGCTTTAAATAAAAACAAAATTAACATTCATATGTACATATGTACGTTTTCGTGTTGCTGAGGGATAAGTAAAAATCAAATCCATATAGTACATATGTACATATTTTGTAGTGAACGCATTTTGTGAAACCCCGTTATTCGTATTTTATACAATTGCTTCATTGTTCAAAAATATTTAATTAAAATATATACATATGTACATGTAAGTATTATCACATAATTATATTATTAATTTCTTATTTCATATTAATCAATTCAAAAAAGATAGGAAAAAAATGAGAACGGCTGGACAGATTTGACTCAAGTTTTTTTTCAGTTCTTCGTAATTGGTAACGCGGTGTTTCCACCAAACCAAACACCGCGTTTAAAAGGGTTTGGGTTATGTAGAAATGGTTATGTAGAAATGTCAAGTTTTTCTACTGAGAGTTTACCGGAAAATGGGTTTACACCCACTAAATCGGAACGACGATCATAATAAATTGTTTAGTGGGTGTAAACCCATTTTCCGGCAAACTATCAGTGGAAAACTTGACATTTCTACATAACCCAAACCCTTTTAAACACGGTGTTTGGTTTGGTGGAAACATAGCATAAGAGAAGGTTTGTGTGAGGGAAAATTTTGGGAAATATTTCCGGATTTTCAAGATTTATGTAATTTTGGAAAAGTGGGCGGTGCCACGCCCACATTTTTTGTATTCAGTACTTTGTTTGTACTTCCATAATGTCCAAAGTTTATGGTTGATCTGTTTTAAACTTTTCCAATACGTGAAAATCTTCGTGGGGTACGACATACATACATTTGTAAATTTTTTGGAAAAGTGGTCAGTTCTAAGACCACAGCTAAGTAATATTTCAATTCGTTATATCCCTGAATGTATTTGCTTTAGTGACATTTTAACGTTCTTAAATCTTAATCAAAGCACTTAATTTTTTGTTTGTTATTGCCGTTTATACATATCCAGAGTATTATAGGATTTCCATAAACTCATAATAGTGGCGTTAAGTGGTAGATATAGGATATAATTAAATAAATACTAACTACACATCTGCTCAGCAGCGCATAATGGTTTGTGTCATAGCCATTGAGTTCAAAAGATTCGTTTTTTAAGTTGGACATTCAACAAATTTATTTGTTTATACCAAATACGTTAAAACCGGAAACATTGCATATACTAAAGCACTGCAATAAATGGAATGTTAAAAATTAATAGAAAAATAGTTGAAAATGTATTTCTAGGGAAGTCACTGGTCAGGCAGAACAACGTCTGCCGGGTCTGCTAGTCTATATATATAAAAATGAATTGGCGTTCGTATATACCGTAAGATCTCCGGATCGGCTCAACCGATTTTAAATATTTTTTCTTTAAACTTTCCAATCTGTTTCATGTCTCATTTACCACATAAATTCTTTTTTTTCTAATCTCAATTTAAAATTTTTTTAGCTAATACTCAATCGGTCATAGTGTTTATTTATATAGAACAAAACATTTTCTAAATCTTCAATTTAATCATATATTAGCTAAAGAAGTTTAGCTACCATATAAATTGTAGTCAGTTGAGATCACTGGTATTCTAACTGAAATGTTCCTGTAGGGAACTTAATGCCATACAGATTTTTTCCGTTTTATATTTAAAAATACAAATATGTACATTCATTAAAAGGTATTTTTAGCTTCTTCACTAACCACGGTTAAGAATCTTGCTTAATTCACCTTATTTGGTAGATGTCTTAAATATTGTGGCGAATGGCCTGTAATCTATATCATGGTGAAGAATTTGTAATCTATATATATAAAAATGAATTGGCGTTTGTATATACCGTAAGATCTCCGGATCGGCTCAACCGATTTTAAATATTTTTTCTTTAATGTTTCCAATCTGTTTCATGTCTCATTTACCACATAAATTCTATTTTTCTAATCTCAATTTAAAATTTTTTTAGCTAATACTCAATAACGGCTTAACCGATTTTCAAAATTTTTTATTTTCTTTATTCTATCGGTCATAGTGTTTATTTATATAGAACAAAACATTTTCTAAATCTTCAATTTAATCATATATTAGCTAACGAAGTTTAGCTACCATATAAATTGTAGTCAGTTGAGATCACTGGTATTCTAACTGAAATGTTCCTGTAGGGAACTTAATTTGTAAAGATTTAATAATAATATATATAAAAATGAATTGGCGTTCGTATATACCGTAAGATCTCCGGATCGGCTCAACCGATTTTAAATATTTTTTCTTTAATGTTTCCAATGTGTTTCATGTCTCATTTATTACATAAATTCTTTTTTTTCTAATCTCAATTTACAATTTTTTTAGCTAATACTCAATCGGTCATAGTGTTTATTTATATAGAACAAAACATTTTCTAAATCTTCAATTTAATCATATATTAGCTAAAGAAGTTTAGCTACCATATAAATTTTGGTCAGTTGAGATCACTGGTATTCTAACTGAAATGTTCCTGTAGGGAACTTAATGCCATACAGATTTTTTCCGTTTTATATTTAAAAATACAAATGGTGAATTCCTTTTCGCTACTATTGCGAATGTTGAAAAAGTGAATGAATGAAAAGTTTTGATTGTGAATATAGGTTGTCATTCCGTCCTTTTTCATAATCTATGTTATGGTGAAGAATTTGTAATCTTAATATATAAAAATCACGTGTCACATGTTCAATCAGGGTGAGCTCCTAAACTACTCAACCGATTTTAATGAAATTTGCACAGCATCTACAGTTTGATCCAACTTGAAAGATAGGATACCTTATATCTCAAGGGGGAGTGGAAATCGGTAAAAAACCATAAATTTTTTTGTTTACACAGCCACAAATCATAAACGGATCCACCGATTAGAATGAAACTTACTTGAAGTTAAACTTTGAAATATTTACTTTCGTTCTGCATCAAAAAAAATAGTTGATTCATATATTATTTAACCAAAATTGTTTAAATAGGAGCACCTTTTCTAAAAAAAGCTGTTTGTGTGTTTGTTCGCTGTCAACCAAATGAATCGATTTAAGTTAAGCGAGCGCTCGGTAGCGGTACTTCGCTTCGTACATACATACATATGTATGTATGTATGACGCTTTAAATAAAAACAAAATTAACATTCATATGTACATATGTACGTTTTCGTGTTGCTGAGGGATAAGTAAAAATCAAATCCATATAGTACATATGTACATATTTTGTAGTGAACGCATTTTGTGAAACCCCGTTATTCGTATTTTATACAATTGCTTCATTGTTCAAAAATATTTAATTAAAATATATACATATGTACATGTAAGTATTATCACATAATTATATTATTAATTTCTTATTTCATATTAATCAATTCAAAAATGATAGGAAAAAAATGAGAACGGCTGGACAGATTTGACTCAAGTTTTTTTTCAGTTCTTCGTAATTGGTAACGCGGTGTTTCCACCAAACCAAACACCGCGTTTAAAAGGGTTTGGGTTATGTAGAAATGGTTATGTAGAAATGTCAAGTTTTTCTACTGAGAGTTTACCGGAAAATGGGTTTACACCCACTAAATCGGAACGACGATCATAATAAATTGTTTAGTGGGTGTAAACCCATTTTCCGGCAAACTATCAGTGGAAAACTTGACATTTCTACATAACCCAAACCCTTTTAAACACGGTGTTTGGTTTGGTGGAAACATAGCATAAGAGAAGGTTTGTGTGAGGGAAAATTTTGGGAAATATTTCCGGATTTTCAAGATTTATGTAATTTTGGAAAAGTGGGCGGTGCCACGCCCACATTTTTTGTATTCAGTACTTTGTTTGTACTTCCATAATGTCCAAAGTTTATGGTTGATCTGTTTTAAACTTTTCCAATACGTGAAAATCTTCGTGGGGTACGACATACATACATTTGTAAATTTTTTGGAAAAGTGGTCAGTTCTAAGACCACAGCTAAGTAATATTTCAATTCGTTATATCCCTGAATGTATTTGCTTTAGTGACATTTTAACGTTCTTAAATCTTAATCAAAGCACTTAATTTTTTGTTTGTTATTGCCGTTTATACATATCCAGAGTATTATAGGATTTCCATAAACTCATAATAGTGGCGTTAAGTGGTAGATATAGGATATAATTAAATAAATACTAACTACACATCTGCTCAGCAGCGCATAATGGTTTGTGTCATAGCCATTGAGTTCAAAAGATTCGTTTTTTAAGTTGGACATTCAACAAATTTATTTGTTTATACCAAATACGTTAAAACCGGAAACATTGCATATACTAAAGCACTGCAATAAATGGAATGTTAAAAATTAATAGAAAAATAGTTGAAAATGTATTTCTAGGGAAGTCACTGGTCAGGCAGAACAACGTCTGCCGGGTCTGCTAGTCTATATATATAAAAATGAATTGGCGTTCGTATATACCGTAAGATCTCCGGATCGGCTCAACCGATTTTAAATATTTTTTCTTTAAACTTTCCAATCTGTTTCATGTCTCATTTACCACATAAATTCTTTTTTTTCTAATCTCAATTTAAAATTTTTTTAGCTAATACTCAATCGGTCATAGTGTTTATTTATATAGAACAAAACATTTTCTAAATCTTCAATTTAATCATATATTAGCTAAAGAAGTTTAGCTACCATATAAATTGTAGTCAGTTGAGATCACTGGTATTCTAACTGAAATGTTCCTGTAGGGAACTTAATGCCATACAGATTTTTTCCGTTTTATATTTAAAAATACAAATATGTACATTCATTAAAAGGTATTTTTAGCTTCTTCACTAACCACGGTTAAGAATCTTGCTTAATTCACCTTATTTGGTAGATGTCTTAAATATTGTGGCGAATGGCCTGTAATCTATATCATGGTGAAGAATTTGTAATCTATATATATAAAAATGAATTGGCGTTTGTATATACCGTAAGATCTCCGGATCGGCTCAACCGATTTTAAATATTTTTTCTTTAATGTTTCCAATCTGTTTCATGTCTCATTTACCACATAAATTATATTTTTCTAATCTCAATTTAAAATTTTTTTAGCTAATACTCAATAACGGCTTAACCGATTTTCAAAATTTTTTATTTTCTTTATTCTATCGGTCATAGTGTTTATTTATATAGAACAAAACATTTTCTAAATCTTCAATTTAATCATATATTAGCTAACGAAGTTTAGCTACCATATAAATTGTAGTCAGTTGAGATCACTGGTATTCTAACTGAAATGTTCCTGTAGGGAACTTAATTTGTAAAGATTTAATAATAATATATATAAAAATGAATTGGCGTTCGTATATACCGTAAGATCTCCGGATCGGCTCAACCGATTTTAAATATTTTTTCTTTAATGTTTCCAATGTGTTTCATGTCTCATTTATTACATAAATTCTTTTTTTTCTAATCTCAATTTACAATTTTTTTAGCTAATACTCAATCGGTCATAGTGTTTATTTATATAGAACAAAACATTTTCTAAATCTTCAATTTAATCATATATTAGCTAAAGAAGTTTAGCTACCATATAAATTGTAGTCAGTTGAGATCACTGGTATTCTAACTGAAATGTTCCTGTAGGGAACTTAATGCCATACAGATTTTTTCCGTTTTATATTTAAAAATACAAATACATTCATTAAAAGGTATTTTTAATTCACCTTATTTGGTAGATGTCAATATTGTGGTGAATGGCCTGAACTTTGCGCCGTTCACCTTATTTGCGGTGGATGGCTCAAACATTGTGGTGAATGGCCTGTAATCTATATCATGGTGAAGAAGTTGTAATCTATATATATAAAAATGAACTAGCGTTCGTATATACCGTAAGATCTCCGGATCGGCTCAACCGATTTTAAATATTTTTTCTTTAATGTTTCCAATCTGTTTCATATCTCATTTACCACATAAATTCTTTTTTTTCTAATCTCAATTTAAATTTTTTTTAGCTAATACTCAATAACGGCTTAACCGATTTTCAAAATTTTTTCTTTTCTTTATTCTATCGGACATAGTGTTTATTTATATAGAACAAAACATTTTTTAAATCTTCAATTTAATCATATATTAGCTAAAGAAGTTTAGCTACCATATACATAAATTGTAGTCAGTTGAGATCACTGGTATGCTAACTGAAATGTTCCTGTAGGGAACTTAATGCCATACAGATGTTTTCCGTTTTATATTTAAAAATACAAATACATTCATTAAAAGGTATTTTTAGCTTCGGCACTAACCACGGTTAAGAATCTTGCTTAATTCACCTTATTTGGTAGATGTCTTAAATATTGTGGTGAATGGCCTGAACTTTGCGCCGTTCACCTTATTTGCGGTGGATGGCTCAAACATTGTGGTGAATGGCCTGTAATCTATATCATGGTGCAGAAGTTGTAATCTATATATATAAAAATGAACTAGCGTTCGTATATACCGTAAGATCTCCGGATCGGCTCAACCGATTTTAAATATTTTTTCTTTAATGTTTCCAATCTGTTTCATGTCTCATTTACCACATAAATTCTTCTTTTTCTAATCTCAATTTAAATTTTTTTGCTAATACTCAATAACGGCTTAACCGATTTAGAAATTTTTTTCTTTTCTTTATTCTATCTGACATAGTGTTTATTTATATAGAACAAAATATTTTCTAAATCCTCAATTTAATCATATATTAGCTAAAGAAGTTTAGCTACCATATAAATTTTGGTCAGTTGAGATCACTGGTATTCTAACTGAAATGTTCCTGTAGGGAACTTAATGCCATACAGATTTTTTCCGTTTTATATTTAAAAATACAAATGGTGAATTCCTTTTCGCTACTATTGCGAATGTTGAAAAAGTGAATGAATGAAAAGTTTTGATTGTGAATATAGGTTGTTATTCCGTCCTTTTTCATAATCTATGTTATGGTGAAGAATTTGTAATCTATATATGACATGAATTGGCGTTCGTATATACCATAAGATCTCCGTATCGGCTCAACCGATTTTAAATATTTTTTCTTTAATGTTTCCAATCTGTTTCATGTCTCATTTACCACATAAATTTTTTTTTTCTAATCTCAATTTAAAATTTTTTTGCTAATACTCAATAACGGCTTAACCGATTTAGAAATTTTTTTCTTTTCTTTATTCTATCTGACATAGTGTTTATTTATATAGAACAAAATATTTTCTAAATCCTCAATTTAATCATATATTAGCTAAAGAAGTTTAGCTACCATATAAATTTTGGTCAGTTGAGATCACTGGTATTCTAACTGAAATGCTCCTGTAGGGAACTTAATGCCATACAGATTTTTTCCGTTTTATATTTAAAAATACAAATGGTGAATTCCTTTTCGCTACTATTGCGAATGTTGAAAAAGTGAATGAATGAAAAGTTTTGATTGTGAATATAGGTTGTTATTCCGTCCTTTTTCATAATCTATGTTATGGTGAAGAATTTGTAATCTATATATGACATGAATTGGCGTTCGTATATACCATAAGATCTCCGTATCGGCTCAACCGATTTTAAATATTTTTTCTTTAATGTTTCCAATCTGTTTCATGTCTCATTTACCACATAAATTCTTCTTTTTCTAATCTCAATTTAAATTTTTTTAGCTAATACTCAATAACGGCTTAACCGATTTTCAAAATTTTTTCTTTTATTTATTCTATCGGACATAGTGTTTATTTATATAGAACAAAACATTTTCTAAATCTTCAATTTAATCATATATTAGCTAAAGAAGTTTAGCTACCATATAAATTTTGGTCAGTTGAGATCACTGGTATTCTAACTGAAATGTTCCTGTAGGGAACTTAATGCCATACAGATTTTTTCCGTTTTATATTTAAAAATACAAATGGTGAATTCCTTTTCGCTACTATTGCGAATGTTGAAAAAGTGAATGAATGAAAAGTTTTGATTGTGAATATAGGTTGTTATTCCGTCCTTTTTCATAATCTATGTTATGGTGAAGAATTTGTAATCTATATATGACATGAATTGGCGTTCGTATATACCATAAGATCTCCGTATCGGCTCAACCGATTTTAAATATTTTTTCTTTAATGTTTCCAATCTGTTTCATGTCTCATTTACCACATAAATTTTTTTTTTCTAATCTCAATTTAAAATTTTTTTGCTAATACTCAATAACGGCTTAACCGATTTAGAAATTTTTTTCTTTTCTTTATTCTATCTGACATAGTGTTTATTTATATAGAACAAAATATTTTCTAAATCCTCAATTTAATCATATATTAACTAAAGAAGTTTAGCTACCATATAAATTGTAGTCAGTTGAGATCACTGGTATTCTAACTGAAATGTTCCTGTAGGGAACTTACGAACGCCAATTCATTTTTATATATATAGATTACTAATTCTTCACCATGATATAGATTACAGGCCATTCACCACAATGTTTGAGCCATCCACCGCAAATAAGGTGAACGGCGCAAAGTTCAGGCCATTCACCACAATAAATTGTGGTCAGTTGAGATCACTGGTATTCTAACTGAAATGCTCCTGTAGGGAACTTAATGCCATACAGATTTTTTCCGTTTTATATTTAAAAATACACATAAATTCATTAAAAGGTATTTTCAGCTTCGGCACTAACCACGGTTAAGAATCTTGCTTAATTCACCTTATTTGGTAGATGTCTTAAATATTGTGGTGAATGGCCTGAACTTTTCGCCGTTCACCTTATTTGCGGTGGATGGCTCAAACATTGTGGTGAATGGCCTGTAATCTATATCATGGTGAAGAACTTGTAATCTATATGTATAAAAATGAATTGGCGTTCGTATATACCGTAAGATCTCCGGATCGGCTCAACCGATTTTAAATATTTTTTCTTTAATGTTTCCGATCTGTTTGATGTCTCATTTACCACATAAATTTTTATTTTTCTAATCTCAATTTAAAATTTTTTTAGCTAATACTCAATAACGGCTTAACCGATTTTCAAATCGGACATAGTGTTTATTTATATAGAACAAAACATTTTCTAAATCTTCAATTTAATCATATATTAGCTAAAGAAGTTTAGCTACCATATAAATTTTGGTCAGTTGAGATCACTGGTATTCTAACTGAAATGTTCCTGTAGGGAACTTAATGCCATACAGATTTTTTCCGTTTTATATTCAAAAATACAAATGGTGTATTCCTTTTCGCTACTGTTGCGAATGTTGAAAAAGTGAATGAATGAAAAGTTTTGATTGTGAATATAGGTTGTTATTCCGTCCTTTTTCATAATCTATGTTATGGTGAAGAATTTGTAATCTATATATATAAAAATGAATTGGCGTTCGTACATACCGTAAAATCTCCGGATCGGCTCAACCGATTTTAAATATTTTTTCTTTAATGTTTCCAATCTGTTTCATGTCTTATTTACCACATAAATTCTTTTTTTTCTAATCTCAATTTAAATTTTTTTTAGCTAATACTCAATAGCGGCTTAACCGATTTTCAAAATTTTTCTTTTTCTTTATTCTATCGGACATAGTGTTTATTTATATAGAACAAAACATTTTCTAAATCTTCAATTTAATCATATATTAGCTAAAGAAGTTTAGCTACCATATACATTGTAGTCAGTTGAGATCACTGGTATTCTAACTGAAATGTTCCTGTAGGGAACTTAATGCCATACAGATTTTTTCCGTTTTATATTTAAAAATACAAATGGTGAATTCCTTTTCGCTACTATTGCGAATGTTGAAAAAGTGAATGAATGAAAAGTTTTGATTGTGAATATAGGTTGTTATTCCGTCCTTTTTCATAATCTATGTTATGGTGAAGAATTTGTAATCTATATATGAAATGAATTGGCGTTCGTATATACCATAAGATCTCCGTATCGGCTCAACCGATTTTAAATATTTTTTCTTTAATGTTTCCAATCTGTTTCATGTCTCATTTACCACATAAATTTTTTTTTTCTAATCTCAATTTAAAATTTTTTTAGCTAATACTCAATAACGGCTTAACCGATTTAGAAATTTTTTTCTTTTCTTTATTCTATCGGACATAGTGTTTATTTATATAGAACAAAATATTTTCTAAATCCTCAATTTAATCATATATTAACTAAAGAAGTTTAGCTACCATATAAATTGTAGTCAGTTGAGATCACTGGTATTCTAACTGAAATTTTCCTGTAGGGAACTTAATGCCATACAGATTTTTTCCGTTTTATATTTAAAAATACAAATACATTCAAAAAAAGGTATTTTTAGCTTCGGCACTAACCACGGTTAAGAATCTTGCTTAATTCACCTTATTTGGTAGATGTCTTAAATATTGTGGTGAATGGCCTGAACTTTTCGCCGTTCACCTTATTTGCGGTGGATGGCTCAAACATTGTGGTGAATGGCCTGTAATCTATATCATGGTGAAGAATTTGTAATCTATATATATAAAAATTAATTGGCGTTCGTATATACCGTAAGATCTCCGGATCGGCTCAACCGATTTTAAATATTTTTTCTTTAATGTTTCCAATCTGTTTCATGTATCATTTACCACATAAATTCTTTTTTATCTAATCTCAATTTAAAAATTTTTTAGCTAATACTCAATAACGGCTTAACCGATTTTCAAAATTTTTCCTTTTCTTTATTCTATCGGACATAGTGTTTATTTATATAGAACAAAACATTTTCTAAATCTTCAATTTAATCATATATTAGCTAAAGAAGTTTAGCTACCATATAAATTGTGGTCAGTTGAGATCACTGGTATTCTAACTGAAATGTTCCTGTAGGGAACTTAATGCCACACCGGATCGGCTCAACCGATTTTAAATATTTTTGCTTTAATGTTTCCAATCTGTTTCATGTCTCATTTGCCACATAAATTCTTTTTTTTCTAATCTCAATTTAAATTTTTTTTAGCTAATACTCAATAACGGCTTAACCGATTTTAAAATTTTTTCCTTTTCTTTATTCTATCGGACATAGTGTTTATTTATATAGAACAAAACATTTTCTAAATCTTCAATTTAATCATATATTAGCTAAAAAAGTTTAGCTACCATATAAATTGTGGTCAGTTGAGATCACTGGTATTCTAACTGAAATGTTCCTGTAGGGAACTTAATGCCATACAGTTTTTTTCCGTTTTATATTTAAAAATACAAATGGTGAACTCCTTTTCGCTACTATTGCGTATGTTGAAAAAGTGAATGAATGAAAAGTTTTGATTGTGAATATAGGTTGTTATTCCGTCCTTTTTCATAATCTATGTTATGGTGAAGAATTTGTAATCTATATATATATAAATGAATTGGCGTTCGTATATACCGTAAGATCTCCGGATCGGCTCACCGATTTTAAATATTTTTTCTTTAATGTTTCCAATCTGTTTCATGTCTCATTTACCACATAAATTCTTTTTTTTTCTAATCTCAATTTAAATTTTTTTTAGCTAATACTCAATAACGGCTTAACCGATGTTCAAAATTTTTCTTTTATTTATTCTATCGGACATAGTTGTTATGGTCTACTTCTAACTTATAGTCATTTTTCTTTTATTGAGTTTGATTGGTATGACTCACTGCGGTTGGATAGGTGACAGTTTAGGTTCACCCTGCGGTTTGACATAAATCGATAGATTCTGGGAAGTGGCGTGATTCTTGCCGAGGTGGCAGCACCAAATGTTCCATAAAATGGAAAAAGGCACCAATAACGGAACTTTTAATTTCCAGACAAACAAGTGGTGGGTGTGTTCTCGGTGTGGCCAAAAATAAATAGTAGGGTAAACCAGATTGCCCGAAAAATGACAAATTGAATTAAATGGGCATTTGATATTAAGTAAACAGCGCTTAATTTGTATGTTGGAACTTAATGTATACAAGTGGGTGACTAATCGAATAACTAAGGTAGGGAGACACATGGGGGTCCCGTCCGGATTCCTGATACTGACGCAATTAACAACTGTCATATCACCAAAATAAAATGTAACAAAGGGAAAAGGGCACCAAAATATTGGTCAAATTGCAAAGCATCTTTAAGAATCAAGTTAACTATTTTCAAGGCGGAAATATTAATTTATTATGCGTATGGTAACGAAGCGTAGATCGTCATAGTATTGTCAATGGCAGGGTCGGATGAGGAGCTTCATGTGTCTCCTATCCTAAAACCCAGTAACGTCGGGTTCCGCGGACCACCACGGGAACACACCAAACAAAAGTTCTAGAACCTTCTTTTTTTCGCGCGCCAACGAAAGCGTGCCTTTAGGGTTCGGACCTAGTTAAAATTGTAGTAATTTCAATACTTAATGCACTTTATGCAAATCTACTACGCTTTATGCTCCCATTTAATAGCACCATAGTTCGATTTTTCCTTTGATTAAGTAAATTTTTTTTTCTGATTTCAAACTTTCCCGTAAAATAATCAATCATTGTTAATATTCTCGAATTTCTACTTCCTTCCATACTTGAAAATTCACCTTTAATAAAACTAACTAAATAACAAAATAGTAGCAAGAGTAAAAGTACTAAATTCCTTTTTTTTAAAGCCTTAAAATAAAAGTGTAATCAACGAACTTTCAATTTCAAACAATTTCTACGGGTCAAATCTCTTAAAATCTGCTATCAGAAAGTAAAATCATATCTCCTCTTTAAATTTAATAACATATTGTGCTTTTTTTTTTTTGTTTCGGAAACCGGATTGTACTTTTACCAAATTTGCCAGTACATAAAGTATCTAAAATAGTAGCAGAAGTCCGAACCCTGATGGCAACCACCAATCGTGGTGTCCCACCTGGCAACGATCACGCCACGTCAGACTTAATAACGGAATTTTTCCATTGCGCAGTCGTAGTTGCTTAAACAAATTTTCTCGATACCCTAATGGCTTCGCCGGCATTGACGGCCATTTAAAATGTGTTATGAAATTAAACGAGACGGTCGTGCCCCGTGAAGTTCAGCCGCGAGCAAATGTGGAAAAACTTGTGCACACTACCCAAGAAGGAAAATTGTGGTAAAACATTTTTAAACCTTAGTGTGCTAAATGAAGTGTTTGTGCGCGATTAACTATTTTACAAAACGTTTGCAAATATCAAACTTTACAATAACTTACTTATTTAAATTGTTATTTGTTCGAACGATGTCGGGTAGACAAATCTGTGGTCACGAGTCATTAAAGCCTAAGTCGAATATCATGGCTTAAAATAGGTTGCAGAAAACAGTTTAAATCTCGAGTCAGTAGTATATATTTGTCAAATCGTCATTCTAAATCAATTGTAAAAATAAGCACGATGGTAAATATATAATAATAAACTGCATTATTACTTTCTAAGTGCATATTAAATGCAACAAAAAAAATTAATTTGACAAAACGACATATCTCGACTTAAGCGATTATGGTTTGTGACCACAGAAATATGAAAAATAGCGAAACGGAAATCATTGTTGCTAGTGAAGTGCTACGGAATTTGCTTAAATTGAAGAAAATTTTTTAAATACTGTGTGTGATAATGGTGAAAACTTGCAATTTGCAGCGATAAATAAAAATTCTTGTGTACTTTAAATGATATAAAGAAAAAAATCGAATATGAAAATTGAATACTAACGAAAACTAGTGATTGGCCATGTAGTGAGACGAATAATTTTGCAAGAAAAACAAATACGTTATTAATAACAAATTTTGTAACAAGCGAGTGAACGTACAGCAAAAATAAAAAAACTAATATAACCAAGTGAGCGTGTGTCCGAGCAGGATTTATATTAGCAGTTTTGTAATTTCATTCGAAACTACGAGGAACATTACTTGGGAAGGAGTACAACAGTTTAAAAAAAAAAAAAAACTACATTCAATGTGCCATTTCATCTGGAGATAAGGCTCGCCGGGGTGTGCAGTTGGCAACAAAATCAAACGCAGTATCCAGGATCCCCTCTAAACTAAAGCCAGGTGAGTACCCATTGAAAATAATTTTTTTGGGGATTTGCCTATTAATCCCAAACATTGACATAGCATCCGGACACTTAGCGTTTTTCTCATCTTTGACTTACACTCAAATTCTCACTATATACGCTGCCGCGAAAAGTTAAATTGTTTATAAAAATATAGACATTTCTAAATATTATGACGCATGTATAATTTAAATTTATAACGTTCTTAGTATTATTAAATTAAAAATCCAAAAAAAAAAGTTCGATTCGTTCTAGTTTCCGGACAGTTTATTATATTTCAAACAGATATTACTAATTTTTTTTTTGTAATATGTTAATAAATACTTGGTTGGCACTTATTTTCTTAAACAGTTCCCACTATTTTCTTTTACAAAACCTGTAATTCTGCCGGATGCTCAAACTTCTCTCTTAAAGTACGTGTAACTTTAAACCATACTTCTGATTCAACCCAAATTTTCCAAGGACACTCAGAAAACATGTATATTTCCATTAGTGTAGCTATTTCAAAATATTTTTTTTGTTGGAGATTGGCCTATTAATCCCAAAACATGGGCATAGTGTCCGTCCACTGGCGCTGTCCGGATACTGGTACAGTTCCCATGCCACGCGAAAGCAAAACATTCCTTCGTCATAAAGAAGCCTTTGTCTTTATTAGGCCATATTTTACGTTTGTAACCATCATTTTTATTTCATTTTATAAATATCTCTTAAATCTAGGCGCCAACGTCACCTACCACCATCACGGACTACTATAGGCAATACAATAGCGCTCCACCATCGCGCTCGCCAATACAATAGCGCTCCACCATCGCGCGCGCCACTACAATAGCGCGCGCCAATACAACAGCGCTCCACCATCGCGCGCGCCACTACAATAGCGCGCGCCAATACAATAGCGCTCCACCATCGCGCTCGCCAATACAATAGCGCTCCACCATCGCGCGCGCCACTACAATAGCGCTCCACAATCGCGCTACCAGCATCGATAACCACCAGCGCGCGCCACCACCGTAACAGCGCACAATCATCGCGCGCAACAACAACAACAACAAGGTAACAACAACAGCGACCGGTTGCAACACCGGCAACAAGAACAACCTGTGATAACAACAACGGGGGCCGACCTCTCATAGGCCCACCGTATTGAACCACCAGTAGCAACCGGTCACAACAACCGGCAACGACAACAGCGGAGGCCGACCTCATATAGGCCCAACGCACTGAACCACCAGAATTAACAACAGCGGGGGCCGACCTCATATAGGCCCGCCGCATTAAACTAACAACAACAGCGGGGCCGCCCTCATATAGGCCGCCGCCCAAAACCAACATCGACAACCACCAGCAGTGACGACAACAGCGGGGGCCGACCTGTTATAGGCCCGCCGCCCAAATACCAACAACAACAACAGTAGCGCCCCACCAACGGACTACTGCAACAACTGGGTGAGACCTATCTAATATGTATATATGTAATTTAGTTATACCTTTTTATAAATCAAACAACCTAGTTATATTAATATCGTTAGTTGTCATAGTAGTAATTGAAAAGAAAAACTTCAGGAAAAAAAAAATGTATATTTTAAAATTATAATTTAGAAAAATTAAGGTTAGAGAAGAACTTAAATAAACTAAATTAATAGATTTGACTAAAGTAAGGAAATAAACTTTAATATGAATAAAAGAAAAATTAATTTACTCAAAATATAGAATAGGAGATAGGGAAAAATATGAAATAAGTAAGGAAAAAAAAAAATTTTATAAAATAGAATTAAAAACAATACATAAAATAAAATAGAATAAAATGCATAAAATAAAATATAATTAAAAATACCTTAAAATAAAATAAGATTAAATAAAATAAATAAAATAAAATAAGATGAAATAAAATAAATAAAATAAAATAAATAACATAACATAGAACAAAATATGTAACCTAAGACAGAACTAAATACATAAAATAAAAATAAAATTAAAAATACGTAAAAATTAAATAAACTTAAATAAATAAAATAAAATAAATTTCATTAAATAAACAAAATGAAATACTTACAAATTTTAATAAAATAAACCAAATACATAAATAACTAAATAAACAAACTACAACTATAACAAATTAAAGGCCACCAATAAAATAACATAATAATAAATAATGGTTAAAATAACATAATAATAAATAATGGTTAAAATAACATAATAATAAATAAATAATACTTCAGATAACTTAATAACATAACGATAGTAATGAAAAATTAAACTAAGCAAACCGAACAAAAGTAAGTATATGTAAATAAGCGAAAGAAAGTTAAGTTTAATTACAGAATACAATTTAAAAATAAAAATGTAATTTATAAAGTAGAAAAAGAAAATTAAAAGGAAGAAATTTAATTTGGGAGGATAGGGAAGAAGAAGAAAACAAGAGTTATTTAAATAAATTAAATGTTGTTTTTTTTTTAAATAAATGTTTTTTTAAGATACGTATATAATAATGAATTATAAATAAAAATTGTATTAAAATGGGAGTGCTGACGTCTCCGTTTATTTAGAAGGCATAGGATTTCTTACCAAGGGGCCATCGAAACCAGGTGCATCGATGGCCATGGATGAGGGTGGGCCAAGCACCGGGCGTCGCAACAAAACCCGCGGCGCCCCCTTATATGTTCGGCCTTAATTTTGCTTTATTGTTTATGTACTTTTATTTTCAGGTTTGTAATCGGTCGTTTCCGATTCGGTTTTGATTTTTCAGGTTTTTTTTCTCCGTTTATTTAAATTTACCTGGCTTTTCGTTCGCCAGGCGTTTTATTTATTTTCCGGATTTAACCGGATGTTGTTTTAAACGTTATTTTGACGCGGTTTTTGCGTTTTTCCCCGCGTTCAAAGGCATGATTCAAATTTCTCTGTTTATGGCGCAGGACGGTAAGGTTGGCAAGAGCCCACCCCAGCCGACAATGACTAGCCACTGTGCACCATTGACATCATGCCGACCGCCTTCCTTACTGCTCCATTTTGACGCGTGTCCATAACAGATGGCGCCCAACGTGGGGCCCGAGGCGCTGGCCTCGATGACTTTTCTGGTCGATTTGTGAGGTTTCACCATCTCGTATGTCCCAGGTAGGCAGGCCCAGTAGCCGCCACCTGCGTTGCGACGGGATGGTGGGACCGATCAAGTTGTCCGGATGGGTCTTCGGGTTCAGTAGCTGAGGGCTCCACGCGACTTCACGTCATGTCCACCGGAAGTTTTTGCATTTTCACCCGGTGAGGTAGTGCTAAACGCACTTAGTTTTTTTTATACATATTTTTTTTTTTTGGCCCGGGCCTGTTGTCCGATGTCGGCTTCGGGAAAAATTATATATGTCCGCTAAGTGGGGTTTAGATTTTTAGGGATTATTAACATTTCGTTTGCCGAACGTGTGTTTTGTTTTGTCTTCGTTTTTTTTTGGTATGCATTTTTTTTCTTTTGTAGGTATCTCCACTCCTCTAACCAGTCTCAGGTGGCAGCCTTCAGCAGCCCCTGCATTGCGGAAGGAGGAGTGGGGAACCGAATAACCCCCTTCCCAACTGCGCAAGTCTGGGGAAATGCGGTATATAACCGCATCCTTTCATTGCGCCGCAGCTGAGGAGGGGTAGAGTAAAGATTTTCAGTTTTTTTTGTCATTTTCGGTCTACAGCACCTCGCCATGTCTCAGGCGGCAGCCTTTAGCAGCCCCTGCATTGCGGTCGGGAGTGCTGGAGTCTAAATAAGTTTGAACTTTTTCAACTGCGCAAGTCTGGGGAATTGCGGTACCTAACCGAATCCTTTCATTGCGGCGCAGCTGAAGAGGTGTAAAGTAAAATAAATTTTCAGATTTCTTTTGTCAATTGCGGTCTACAGTGCCTCGGCAAGTCTCAGGCGGCAGCCTTTAGCAGCCCCTGCATTGCGGTCGGGAGTACTGTAGTACAAATAAGTTTAACTTTTTTTTCAAAATTTTCGCCATGGTATACCCACATGTCTCAGGGCGAGGTGTCCTTAAGACCACCCCTGCATTGCGGTAGGTGTACCTGGTTATGTCCTTGTCAAATGTTTTATGTTTATTTTTTTTTCCCTTATACCTATGCCTTCTAATGATGGGATGTCAGCATTCCCATTGAATATTTAAATACATATACATACATTTTCCAAACTACATATCGTATTTCATTGCATTTTGACTTTCAAACGTATATTTACTAATCAAACTTTCTTTCAGCATATATTGTACACGTATATATATATATATTTTTTGTGAAAACTTTACTATATTTTTTTACGGAAAGTCGTTACGATTAGCGACTTAAGATTTGATAGACATAATTATTACTTTTCTTTTTTTACGCGAATCGTCGGTATTATAGGGTAGGGAGGGTGAATTTTGACCTTGTGCCTTCCAACCGCCCCTTGTAACCGAAACCAATACTTAGATTTTTTTTTATTGACCGATTTTTCTTAGATAGCCATATTCCAAGTAGACATGGATCAGTCAGCTGAACGCATGACTACTAGAAATTCTAACCGAGGAAGTGGGGGTAAACCTAGAGGTCAGGGTAGAGGGGCATTTCCGAAACAGCCCACAAATCGGCCTTTAGTGATGCATTCTCCAGTAGGTAGTCCGGGTAGAGGAGATCCGACCGGGACAGTTTTGAACCCTGCTTCCAACCACAAAATGGATAGACCAGCTAGTACTAATATCCTTGACTCGTCCATGGCCGCAGATCCAATGCATACTATTTTTGACCCTTCCACTAACGTGTTGACCGGTATACAGGAAGAAGCTGGAGTTTTGCTACAAAACTCTGTACCTCTTAACACTTTAGGTGATAGGAATACTCCGCGGAATATTGTCGAGGCCCCTCCTGAAGATTCGTGGGTGAACGTGCTACATCAGCTGTTCAGGACTTCTCAGGAGGAGATGCGTAATGAAATGAGGACGATCAGGGAGAACATGGACTTACTTAACGCTGCAGTAACATCGTCGCAGGGCGGTGCGACCTATACCAGGAACACCAATAGGGATGAAAGGAACCGGGCCCAGACCTTTGTTAGTAACCAAGCCCACATCGTTTCGAACAACATGGCGGTGAAACCACAGGAGTGGAAGGTCTCCTTCGATGGTACTGGGAGCGTAGCAGATTTTTTGTTTAAGTTAGACACTTTATGTGAGCGGACTCAGTGTTCTGATGACCAGCTTATGGCAAGTTTTCACCTATTTCTGTCAGGGCGGGCCGAGGAATGGTACTGGCTGTTCACCAAGCAGAACCCAAATGCGAATTACCCTTTTTTGTGTTATTCTTTGAAGCGTGAGTTTGGAACATTGAAAAGTGACCACGAGATCATGATGGAGATCTCAATGCGAAAGCAAAAGCTAAGTGAGTCATACGATGTGTTCCACACTGACATAGTAGCACTCAACGCGCGCCTTAGAGAACCAATGTCAGAAGCCCTACTGATTGATATAATAAAACGAAACTTCAACAGTAGCTTGAAACTTATGCTGTTCAACGCAGAGGCGAGGACATTGCATGACCTACGCGATATAGCACGAAAAGGAGAACAAGTGCTGAGGGAGAGCAAGATTCTGGGAACAACTTATACCGGAAGGCATGTTAATGAAGCCCGAGCGATGACACCTGATAGGAGGATGGAAAACGAGGATGGCGAAGCTGACCCGCAGATCGAGGCGTTGGAGTATCGGCGCAATAGGAAACCGGACTATTCAGGAATCCAGTGTTGGAATTGTCAGGCCATGGGGCATTCATATATTTATTGCGAGGAACCCATTAGGAACCCTTTTTGCTTTAAGTGCGGGCATAGGGGCGTGTATACCCCAAAGTGTCCAAAGGACCATCGCCGGCAGGGAAACCAATATTCGAGCGAGAAGATGGGGGAAACTCGTTCGGTGCCATAGCCCCCATATTAGCCAGTGCCCGAGGAGTCGCCTCGAGTGCTGAACCAAGTGGTAGGTCCATCGCGAACAGTAAGTTCCATGGAAGTGGTGAACTTTCGAGGAGTAGTGGCACTCTTGCGACGGAACAACCCAGCATTTTAGTAACTTTTCCTGATAGCTCAGATAGCTCCAATAGTTCAGATGCAGATAGTCCAGGGCCGTCAGCTCATATTACAAATCAAGTTCACATTTTGAAAAGTCATAGCAGAGATGTTGCTTGTCAAGCGCATTTTTCACCTAGTTTGGAACAGAGGGTTACCAGTTACGAGCTAGTTAGGTCAAGAATATTCGGAAACAATCCAGAGTCATTTGTGTCAGATAATATTTTGAACTGTAGGGAGAGATATAATAATCGAGTACAGGAGCGTAAACTTTTGCAAAGCACCACCTTAGTTCTCACAGAGGATGAAAGGCCTCTGGTGCGGATAAAAATAGAAAACAGTTTTATAGTAGGCTTGCTGGACTCGGGTGCTAATGTCTCTATCCTTGGGAAGGACTGTGAAGAGTTTTTGGATTCGATTGGACTTAAGTACCACCCACTACAGGATTTTGTATACACGGCGGGTGGCGCCAAGCAGAAAATACTAGGTTCTGTTTCCTTACCTGTGACTTTCAAAAATATTACCAAAACCGTACGTTTTTACCTTGTTCCTTCGCTCCTTCAAGAAGCGTATTTCGGAGTTGATTTTTGGAGAGCTTTCGCGTTAGCGCCGGATATTTTTCCCAGTGTAGCATGTCTAGAGATTAGCGAAGAGAAGGAACAAGGACATAATTTCCATGATTTAACAACAATGCAGAAGGTCGAGCTGCAGAACGTAGAGACGTTTCCGTCATTTGAGAAGTTAGGTCTGGGTCAAACAAAGCTAGTCGAACATCATATTGACACGGGCGACGCGGTTCCAATAAAGAGCAAGCATTTCCCTCTTTCACCACCGAGGCAAGCCGAAGCTTTTAGTGAGATAGATAGGCTGCTCGAAATGGGAGTTATCGAGGAATCGAACTCGCCGTGGTGTAGTCCTGTGGTGTTGGTCCGGAAACCAGGGAAGGTCCGGCTTTGTATTGATTCCAGAAAAGTCAACGCGGTTACTAAAAAGGACTCATACCCGTTGCCGCATATTAATGGGCTATTGAGTAGGTTGAAGGATACCCATTTCATCAGTGGTATCGACCTGAAGGACGCGTTCTTCCAAATCAAATTGACGGAATCATCGAAAGAAAAGACAGCGTTCGCAGTTCCGGGGAAGCCTCTCTACCACTTCAAAGTGATGCCATTCGGGTTATGCAACGGGCCGCAGACGATGAGCAGGTTAATGGACAAGGCCATTCCTTCGCGGTTGCGTGAGAACGTCTTTGTTTACTTGGATGACCTGATGGTATGTAGCACTAACTTTGAGGACCACCTGAGCTTGTTGGCAGAAGTAGCAAAGTGTTTGAGGGACGCGGGCCTCACCATTAACGTAAAGAAGAGCAAATTTTGTCAGAAGGAAATTCGATATTTAGGGTACTTGATAGGTAGCGGATGCTTGAAGGTAGACCCAGGGAAGATAGAAGCAGTTAAAAGTTTTCCAATCCCGAAGTCTCCGAGGCAGGTACGTAGGTTTGTAGGTATGGCGAATTGGTATAGGGCGTTTATTACAAATTTTGCTGATTTAGCAGGCCCTTTGACCGATTGCCTTCGGAAAAAGCTAGGTCCATTCAAACTTACCCCTGAGGCAATAGAGGCTTTCGAAAAGCTGAAGGTAGCCTTGAGCTCCGCTCCTTTCCTGGCCCAACCCGATTTCTCGAAAGAATTTGTTATTCAGTGCGATGCGTCCAAAATAGGTGTGGGTGGTGTGCTGTTCCAGATCGACGACGAGGGCGCTGAGCATCCAATAGCGTTCGTCTCAAAAAAGCTTAACAATGCTCAGCGCAATTATACCGTGACCGAACTGGAATGCCTAGCAGCCATAGTCAGTGTCAAACGCTTTCGTCCATA
Source organism: Sphenella marginata (assembly GCA_951509765.1). NCBI lineage: Eukaryota > Metazoa > Arthropoda > Insecta > Diptera > Tephritidae > Sphenella > Sphenella marginata. The sequence continues at coordinate 125,469,148 of OX608078.1, forward strand.
CATTGAGGGTCTCCCATTTCGTATTATTATAGACCATTCGAGCCTCAAGTGGTTGATGACTCAAAAGGATTTGAGTGGTAGGTTGGCTAGGTGGTCGCTTCTGCTTCAGAGATATGACTTTAAAATGGAACATCGCAAGGGAACCCTGAATATTGTACCGGATGCCTTATCGCGCTTCGATGTAGACGCGCTGACCTATCCGAACACACCTCACGAAATAGATTTAGAGTCGCCAGAATTTGCAAGTGCCGCATACTCGGATCTAGTCCGAACCATTTTAGATAACAAAGAGGCACTACCGGATTTACGTGTAAACGAGGGCGTAGTTTTCAAAAGGGTTAAATTTCGTAAGGGTGTGGAGGATGAGGAGCATTCGCTATGGCGGTTATGGTTACCGACTGGGTTGATGAAGGAGGCAATACGACTTGCGCACGATGCGAACAGGAGCTACCACGGAGGATGGCAGAAAACTTTGGAGCGCGTTCGGCAGAAATACTTCTGGCCAAGCCAAGCTAAGGACGTCCGGGAGTATGTACGCAAGTGCGACATTTGCAAAGCGGTAAAAGCAACGAATCAACAAGCCAGGCCACCCATAGCGAATGCTTTTACTTCGGAAAGACCATTTCAGCGGTTCTACTGCGATTTCCTGGGGCCTTATCCGAGATCGAAGCGTCGAAATCAATTCCTTTTCATTTTATTGGACCATTTTTCAAAGTATGTTTGCTTGAAGCCCATGCAGAGAGCGACGACGGTAAACGTTATGAATTACTTCACTTCTGAAATTTTTCCAACTGTAGGGGTCCCTCAGTATATCCACAGCGACAACGGTAGACAGTTTATCTCGAAGGACATGAAACAGTTTTTAGAGAATTACGGGGTAACCCATATTAAGACAGGGCTATACTCGCCACAGGCTAACGCGTCTGAACGCGTAAATAGGGAGATTGTTTCAAAAATAAGAGTTTTTCTGAAGGATAAACAGGATCATACTGACTGGGATAGACATATACCCGAAATACTTTGCACTATACGGTCAGAACATGATTCAGCATGCATCGGCATACAACATATTAGATAAACTCGGCGCTCTGGCGCAAGATGAAATCCCAATAGTAGCTAGGGCTGATAAATTGTCAAATATTCGCGAAAAAATTCGTAGGAATTTAGACACGGCAAAAGATAGGGCAGTAAGAATATATAACAAACGCTCTAGACTAGTGAACTATAAGGAAGGTCAGGAGGTTTTTAGGAAAAATTTTGCTTTGAGTAACTTTAAACAAGGCATAAACGCTAAATTCCTGCCGAAATACCTTAAGTGTCGAGTCCGTCGGAAAATAGGCAATGCGTTGTATGACTTGGAAGATCTGACGGGGAAATTGATAGGGCGTTTCCATGCTTCGGATATTCGTCCCCAATAACCAGAATTTGGACATTTTTTTTTTATTACTATTTTTTTTTCTCAACCTTGCATTTCCATCTGGGCGTTTTGGCAGTCGGGGACAACTCGCCCAGTATTCTCCCCGAGCATTGAACCAGAAGGGAGTCCACATGTGCTTCCACCGGGAGCAGTGGATAACCTGGCAATCCTGATAACCGGATTGTCTTTCGGAGTTTTGACGAGTTCTCCATAATCAAAATGTCTACCGGATGAATATTTATCGAATATGAAACCCTCTTCTCCGGTTCTCTTTTCTTTAACCCTCCGTGGGGGTGAAACCACTGGAACTATCTCTTTCGGAGTTTTGACGAGTTCTCCAATAACAAATGTCTACCGCCGCGAAGCCTGTTAACTAAGAAACAAAATTAAATTCTCCGTTTTTCTCAAGCCTAACTTCTGTGGGGGCCAAACCACTATAAAAACTTCCCTTCGCCGCAATGCGTTTTGAACTACGAAACAAATATACCAAAATACTTCAAATTTATCTCCTTACTGGCGGATCTTCTGTGCCCGGCTAGCTTGTGGTAGAACTAGAGACTCTTATCTAGGGGTGAGTCGTGCCCCACGTTTCCTTTTTTTTATTTCGAAATGGCTTTCTTGCAAGTATACCTTTTTCCTGTTCGCTTCATTGACCGGTCTTCGAAGCGAAGCAGGTCTGTTATGGTCTACTTCTAACTTATAGTCATTTTTCTTTTATTGAGTTTGATTGGTATGACTCACTGCGGTTGGATAGGTGACAGTTTAGGTTCACCCTGCGGTTTGACATAAATCGATAGATTCTGGGAAGTGGCGTGATTCTTGCCGAGGTGGCAGCACCAAATGTTCCATAAAATGGAAAAAGGCACCAATAACGGAACTTTTAATTTCCAGACAAACAAGTGGTGGGTGTGTTCTCGGTGTGGCCAAAAATAAATAGTAGGGTAAACCAGATTGCCCGAAAAATGACAAATTGAATTAAATGGGCATTTGATATTAAGTAAACAGCGCTTAATTTGTATGTTGGAACTTAATGTATACAAGTGGGTGACTAATCGAATAACTAAGGTAGGGAGACACATGGGGGTCCCGTCCGGATTCCTGATACTGACGCAATTAACAACTGTCATATCACCAAAATAAAATGTAACAAAGGGAAAAGGGCACCAAAATATTGGTCAAATTGCAAAGCATCTTTAAGAATCAAGTTAACTATTTTCAAGGCGGAAATATTAATTTATTATGCGTATGGTAACGAAGCGTAGATCGTCATAGTATTGTCAATGGCAGGGTCGGATGAGGAGCTTCATGTGTCTCCTATCCTAAAACCCAGTAACGTCGGGTTCCGCGGACCACCACGGGAACACACCAAACACAAGTTCTAGAACCTTCTTTTTTTCGCGCGCCAACGAAAGCGTGCCTTTAGGGTTCGGACTTAGTTAAAATTGTAGTAATTTCAATACTTAATGCACTTTATGCAAATCTACTACGCTTTATGCTCCCATTTAATAGCACCATAGTTCGATTTTTCCTTTGATTAAGTAAATTTTTTTTTCTGATTTCAAACTTTCCCGTAAAATAATCAATCATTGTTAATATTCTCGAATTTCTACTTCCTTCCATACTTGAAAATTCACCTTTAATAAAACTAACTAAATAACAAAATAGTAGCAAGAGTAAAAGTACTAAATTCCTTTTTTTTAAAGCCTTAAAATAAAAGTGTAATCAACGAACTTTCAATTTCAAACAATTTCTACGGGTCAAATCTCTTAAAATCTGCTATCAGAAAGTAAAATCATATCTCCTTCTTTAAATTTAATAACATATTGTGCTTTTTTTTTTTGTTTCGGAAACCGGACTGTACTTTTACCAAATTTGCCAGTACATAAAGTATCTAAAATAGTAGCAGAAGTCCGAACCCTGATGGCAACCACCAATCGTGGTGTCCCACCTGGCAACGATCACGCCACGTCAGACTTAATAACGGAATTTTTCCATTGCGCAGTCGTAGTTGCTTAAACAAATTTTCTCGATACCCTAATGGCTTCGCCGGCATTGACGGCCATTTAAAATGTGTTATGAAATTAAACGAAACGGTCGTGCCCCGTGAAGTTCAGCCGCGAGCAAATGTGGAAAAACTTGTGCACACTACCCAAGAAGGAAAATTGTGGTAAAACATTTTTAAACCTTAGTGTGCTAAATGAAGTGTTTGTGCGCGATTAACTATTTTACAAAACGTTTGCAAATATCAAACTTTACAATAACTTACTTATTTAAATTGTTATTTGTTCGAACGATGTCGGGTAGACAAATCTGTGGTCACGAGTCATTAAAGCCTAAGTCGAATATCATGGCTTAAAATAGGTTGCAGAAAACAGTTTAAATCTCGAGTCAGTAGTATATATTTGTCAAATCGTCATTCTAAATCAATTGTAAAAATAAGCACGATGGTAAATATATAATAATAAACTGCATTATTACTTTCTAAGTGCATATTAAATGCAACAAAAAAAATTAATTTGACAAAACGACATATCTCGACTTAAGCGATTATGGTTTGTGACCACAGAAATATGAAAAATAGCGAAACGGAAATAATTGTTGCTAGTGAAGTGCTACGGAATTTGCTTAAATTGAAGAAAATTTTTTAAATACTGTGTGTGATAATGGTGAAAACTTGCAATTTGCAGCGATAAATAAAAATTCTTGTGTACTTTAAATGATATAAAGAAAAAAATCGAATATGAAAATTGAATACTAACGAAAACTAGTGATTGGCCATGTAGTGAGACGAATAATTTTGCAAGAAAAACAAATACGTTATTAATAACAAATTTTGTAACAAGCGAGTGAACGTACAGCAAAAATAAAAAAACTAATATAACCAAGTGAGCGTGTGTCCGAGCAGGATTTATATTAGCAGTTTTGTAATTTCATTCGAAACTACGAGGAACATTACTTGGGAAGGAGTACAACAGTTTTAAAAAAAAAAAAAACTACATTCAATGTGCCATTTCATCTGGAGATAAGGCTCGCCGGGGTGTGCAGTTGGCAACAAAATCAAACGCAGTATCCAGGATCCCCTCTAAACTAAAGCCAGGTGAGTACCCATTGAAAATAATTTTTTTGGGGATTTGCCTATTAATCCCAAACATTGACATAGCATCCGGACACTTAGCGTTTTTCTCATCTTTGACTTACACTCAAATTCTCACTATATACGCTGCCGCGAAAAGTTAAATTGTTTATAAAAATATAGACATTTCTAAATATTATGACGCATGTATAATTTAAATTTATAACGTTCTTAGTATTATTAAATTAAAAATCCAAAAAAAAAGTTCGATTCGTTCTAGTTTCCGGACAGTTTATTATATTTCAAACAGATATTACTAATTTTTTTTTTTGTAATATGTTAATAAATACTTGGTTGGCACTTATTTTCTTAAACAGTTCCCACTATTTTCTTTTACAAAACCTGTAATTCTGCCGGATGCTCAAACTTCTCTCTTAAAGTACGTGTAACTTTAAACCATACTTCTGATTCAACCCAAATTTTATAAGGACACTCAGAAAACATGTATATTTCCATTAGTGTAGCTATTTCAAAATATTTTTTTTGTTGGAGATTGGCCTATTAATCCCAAAACATGGACATAGTGTCCGTCCACTGGCGCTGTCCGGATACTGGTACAGTTCCCATGCCACGCGAAAGCAAAACATTCCTTCGTCATAAAGAAGCCTTTGTCTTTATTAGGCCATATTTTACGTTTGTAACCATCATTTTTATTTCATTTTATAAATATCTCTTAAATTTAGGCGCCAACGTCACCTACCACCATCACGGACTACTATAGGCAATACAATAGCGCTCCACCATCGCGCTCGCCAATACAATAGCGCTCGCCAATACAATAGCGCTCCACCATCGCGCGCGCCACTACAATAGCGCGCGCCAATACAACAGCGCTCCACCATCGCGCGCGCCACTACAATAGCGCTCCACCATCGCGCGCGCCACTAAAATAGCGCGCGCCAATACAATAGCACTCCACCATCGCGCTCGCCAATACAATAGCGCTCCACCATCGCGCGCGCCACTACAATAGCGCTCCACCATCGCGCTACCAGCATCGATAACCACCAGCGCGCGCCACCACCGTAACAGCGCACAATCATCGCGCGCAACAACAACAACAACAAGGTAACAACAACAGCGACCGGTTGCAGCACCGGCAACAAGAACAACCTGTGATAACAACAACGGGGGCCGACCTCTCATAGGCCCACCGTATTGAACCACCAGTAGCAACCGGTCACAACAACCGGCAACGACAACAGCGGAGGCCGACCTCATATAGGCCCAACGAACTGAACCACCAGAATTAACAACAGCGGGGGCCGACCTCATATAGGCCCGCCGCATTAAACTAACAACAACAGCGGGGCCGCCCTCATATAGGCCGCCGCCCAAAACCAACATCGACAACCACCAGCAGTGACGACAACAGCGGGGGCCGACCTGTTATAGGCCCGCCGCCCAAATACCAACAACAACAACAGTAGCGCCCCACCAACGGACTACTGCAACAACTGGGTGAGACCTATCTAATATGTATATATGTAATTTAGTTATACCTTTTTATAAATCAAACAACCTAGTTATATTAATATCATTAGTTGTCATAGTAGTAATTGAAAAGAAAAACTTCAGGAAAAAAAAAATGTATATTTTAAAATTATAATTTAGAAAAATTAAGGTTAGAGAAGAACTTAAATAAACTAAATTAATAGATTTGACTAAAGTAAGGAAATAAACTTTAATATGAATAAAAGAAAAATTAATTTACTCAAAATATAGAATAGGAGATAGGGAAAAATATGAAATAAGTAAGGAAAAAAAAAATTTTATAAAATAGAATTAAAAACAATACATAAAATAAAATAGAATAAAATACATAAAATAAATTATAATTAAAAATACCTTAAAATAAAATAAGATTAAATAAAATAAATAAAATAAAATAAGATGAAATAAAATAAATAAAATAAAATAAATAACATAACATAGAACAAAATATGTAACCTAAGACAGAACTAAATACATAAAATAAAAATAAAATTAAAAATACGTAAAAATTAAATAAACTTAAATAAATAAAATAAAATAAATTTCATTAAATAAACAAAATGAAATACTTACAAATTTTAATAAAATAAACCAAATACATAAATAACTAAATAAACAAACTACAACTATAACAAATTAAAGGCCACCAATAAAATAACATAATAATAAATAATGGTTAAAATAACATAATAATAAATAAATAATACTTCAGATAACTTAATAACATAACGATAGTAATGAAAAATTAAACTAAGCAAACCGAACAAAAGTAAGTATATGTAAATAAGCGAAAGAAAGTTAAGTTTAATTACAGAATACAATTTAAAAATAAAAATGTAATTTATAAAGTAGAAAAAGAAAATTAAAAGGAAGAAATTTAATTTGGGAGGATAGGGAAGAAGAAGAAAACAAGAGTTATTTAAATAAATTAAATGTTGTTTTTTTTTTGAAATAAATGTTTTTTAAGATACGTATATAATAATGAATTATAAATAAAAATTGTATTAAAATGGGAGTGCTGACGTCCCCGTTTATTTAGAAGGCATAGGATTTCTTACCAAGGGGCCATCGAAACCAGGTGCATCGATGGCCATGGATGAGGGTGGGCCAAGCACCGGGCGTCGCAACAAAACCCGCGGCGCCCCCTTATATGTTCGGCCTTAATTTTGCTTTATTGTTTATGTACTTTTATTTTCAGGTTTGTAATCGGTCGTTTCCGATTCGGTTTTGATTTTTCAGGTTTTTTTTCTCCGTTTATTTAAATTTACCTGGCTTTTCGTTCGCCAGGCGTTTTATTTAAATTTCGATTTGCTAATTAATTTTCGGTTATTTTTTTTTGAATTTGCGTTGAGTTTAGCTGGCCGTTTTTTTTTGGTTTTGAATTTTTGAATTTTCAATGTCAACGGTCTGTCCGTGGCATCCGGATTTAACCGGATGTTGTTTTAAACGTTATTTTGACGCGGTTTTTGCGTTTTTCCCCGCGTTCAAAGGCATGATTCAAATTTCTCTGTTTATGGCGCAGGACGGTAAGGTTGGCAAGAGCCCACCCCAGCCGACAATGACTAGCCACTGTGCACCATTGACATCATGCCGACCGCCTTCCTTACTGCTCCATTTTGACGCGTGTCCATAACATAGTGTTTATTTATATAGAACAAAACATTTTCTAAATCTTCAATTTAATCATATATTAGCTAAAGAAGTTTAGCTACCATATAAATTGTGGTCAGTTGAGATCACTGGTATTCTAACTGAAATGTTCCTGTAGGGAACTTAATGCCATACAGATTTTTTCCGTTTTATATTTAGAATACAAATACATTCATTAAAAGGTATTTTTAGCTTCGGCACTAACCACGGTTAAGAATCTTGCTTAATTCACCTTATTTGGTAGATGTCTTAAATATTGTGGTGAATGGCCTGAACTTTTCGCCGTTCACCTTATTTGCGGTGGATGGCTCAAACATTGTGGTGAATGGCCTGTAATCTATATCATGGTGAAGAATTTGTAATCTATATGTATAAAAATGAATTGGCGTTCGTATATACCGTAAGATCTCCGGATCGGCTCAACCGATTTTAAATATTTTTTCTTTAATGTTTCCGATCTGTTTGATGTCTCATTTACCACATAAATTTTTATTTTTCTAATCTCAATTTAAAATTTTTTTAGCTAATACTCAATAACGGCTTAACCGATTTTCAAATCGGACATAGTGTTTATTTATATAGAACAAAACATTTTCTAAATCTTCAATTTAATCATATATTAGCTAAAGAAGTTTAGCTACCATATAAATTTTGGTCAGTTGAGATCACTGGTATTCTAACTGAAATGTTCCTGTAGGGAACTTAATGCCATACAGATTTTTTCCGTTTTATATTTAAAAATACAAATGGTGAATTCCTTTTCGCTACTATTGCGAATGTTGAAAAAGTGAATGAATGAAAAGTTTTGATTGTGAATATAGGTTGTTATTCCGTCCTTTTTCATAATCTATGTTATGGTGAAGAATTTGTAATCCTACTAATATTATAAATGTGAATGTAGCGATGTTTGGATGTTTGGATGTTTGGATGTCCAGACGTTTGCTTTTGTTCCCTAAAAACGTGAGAATGGCTAGACGGATTTTGTTGAAATTTGGCACGCCTACAGGTTATAGTCTGAAAGGAGCTATAGGCTATTTTTTTTTTTAATTTTTAGGGTTCCGAGCCTGCTAGGGACCGTTTCTTTTCGATATTTTTTTTATTCCATATAATTCTAAGTATATTGAACCTATACTTATGATATTTCGCATATAGGTACAGAAAGATCGTACAATATGGGTATCAAACGAAAGGAGAAGGCCCCAGGTTTCAATTTAGCTTTGATATATTTCGATAAATTGATCGAATCAAAATTCGATTGCCCGAAAACCTTAATAATATACAATATGGGTATCAAACGAAAGGGGATAGCTCCAGGTTTCATTTGGACTTCGATAGGTTTCGATAAATTGATCGATAACTGAGTCATCGGTCAAAATGCGATTGCCCGAAAACTTCTATATTACCCTACAATATGGGTATCAAACGAAAGAAGATAGCTCCAGGTTTCATTTGGACTTCGATATATTTCGATAAATTTATCGATAACTGAGTTATCGGTGATTGCCCAAAAAAAATTAACATTACTCTATAATATGGGTATAAAACGAAAGGAGAAGACAGCAGGTTTCATTTGGACTACGCTAGGTTTCGATAAATTGATCGATAACTGAGTTATCGGTGAAAATGTGATTGCCCAAAAACCTTAAACTTGACCTACAATATGGGTATCAAACGAAAGGGGAAGGCCCCAGGTTTCCTTTGTACTTGGATATATTTCGATAAATTGATCGATAACTGAGTTATCGGTCAAAATGCGACTGCCCGAAAACCTCTATATTACATTACAATATGGGTATCAAACGAAAGGGGATAGCTCCAGGTTTCATTTGGACTTCGATCTATTTCGATAAATTTATCGATAACTGAGTTATCGGTGATTGCCAAAAAAAATTAACATTACTCTATAATATGGGTATAAAACGAAAGGAGAAGACAGCAGGTTTCATTTGGACTTCGATAGGTTTCGGTAAATTGATCGATAACTGAGTTATCGGTGAAAATGTGATTGCCCGAAAACCTCTAACTTACCCTACAATATGGGTTCAAACGAAAGGAGATATCTCCAGGTTTCATTTGGACTTCGATATATATCGGTAAATTGATCGATAACTGAGTTATCGGTGAAAATGAGATTGCCCAAAAACCTTAAACTTGACCTACAATATGGGTATCAAACGAAAGGGGAAGGCCCCAGGTTTCCATTTAGCTTTGATATATTTCGATAAATTGATCGATAACTAAGTTATCGGTCAAAATTCTATTGCCCGAAAACCTTAATAATATACGGCAATATGGGTATCAAACGAAAGGGGATAGCTCCAGGTTTCATTTGGACTTCGATAGGTTTCGATAAATTGATCAATAACTGAGTCATCGGTCAAAATGCGATTGCCCGAAAACTTCTATATTACCCTACAATATGGGTATCAAACGAAAGAAGATAGCTCCAGGTTTCATTTGGACTTCGATATATTTCGATAAATTTATCGATAACTAAGTTATCGGTGAAAATTTTATTGCACAAAAATCTTAAAATTGCCCTGCAGCAAACGAAAGGGGAAGGCCCCAGGTTTCATTTGCACTTCAATATATTTCGATAAATTGATGGATAACTGAGTCATCGGTCAAAATGCGATTGCCCGAAAACCTCTATTTTACCCTACAATATGGGTATCAAACGAAAGGAGATAGCTCCAGGTTTCATTTGGACTTCGATATATTTCGATAAATTTATCGATAACTGAGTTATCGGTGATTGCCCAAAAAAATTAACATTACTCTATAATATGGGTATAAAACGAAAGGAGAAGGCAGCAGGTTTCATTTGGACTACGATAGGTTTCGATAAATTGATCGATAACTGAGTTATCGGTGAAAATGTGATTGCCCAAAAACCTTAAACTTGACCTACAATATGAGTATCAAACGAAAGGGGAAGGCCCCAGGTTTCCTTTGTACTTAGATATATTTCGATAAATTGATCGATAACTGAGTAATCGGTAAAAATGCGATTGCAGAAAAACCTTAATAGTACCCTACAATATTGTATCAAATCAACATTTGAAGTTGAATTCATCCTGGCACAATTTGTCAAAATTGAATTCTTGAAAGGCCCCCTAACGTTACCAACGAATATCTCAAAAGAACATTTTTGAAAACCAGTTTTCAATACTCTTTTTCAAAATTTGTTAAATTCTTCAGTAGCAATAATCATACTAATATTATAAATGTGAATGTAGCGATGTTTGGATGTCCAGACGTTTGCTTCTGTTACTCAATCACGTGAGAATGGCAAGACGGATTTTGATGAAGTTAGGAACGCATACAGGTTATAGTCTGGAAGGAGTTATAGGCTATTTTTTTTTTTATTAATTTTGGGGGTTCGGACGCTTCTAGGGACCATTACTTTTTGATATTCTTTTCCCCCATACAATTCTGAGTATACTTGACCTATACTTATGATATTTCGCATATATGTGCATAGGTAAGGATGGCCCCAGGTTTCATTTGGACTTCGATATGTTTCGATAAATTTATCGACAACTGAGTTATTGGTCAAAATGCGATTGCAGAAAAACCTTAATATTACCCTACAATATTGTATCAAATCAACATTTGAATTTGCATTCATCCTGGCACAATTTGTCAAAATTGAATTCTTGAAAGGCCCCCTAACGTTACCAACGAATACCGCAAAAGAAAATTTTTGAAAACCGGTTTTCAATACTCTTTTTTCAAAATTTTCAAAATATTCGAATTTGGTAAATTCTTCAGTAGGCAATAATCCTATCCTATCCTACTAATTTATAAATGTGAAAGTAGCGATGTTTGGATGTTTGTATGTTTGGATGTTTGAATGTTTGGATGTTTGGATGTTTGGATGTCCAGACGTTTGCTTTTGTTCCCTAAAAACGTGAGAATGGCTAGACGGATTTTGTTGAAATTTGGCACGCCTACAGGTTATAGTCTGGAAGGAGCTATAGGCAATTTTTTTTTAAATTTTGGGGGTTCCGACCCTGCTAGGGACCGTTTCTTTTCGAAATTTTCTTTATTCCATATAACTCTAAGTATATTGAACCTATACTTATGATATTTCGCATATAGGTATAAAAAGATCGTACAAAATGGGTGTCAAACGAAAGGGGAGGGCCCCAGGTTTCAATTTAGCTTCGATATATTTCGAAAAATTGATCGATAACTAAGTTATCGGTCAAAATGCGATTGCCCGAAAACCTCTATATTACCCTACAATATGGGTATCAAACGAAAGGAGATAGCTCCAGGTTTCTTTGGACTTCGATATATTTCGATAAATTGATCGATAACGGAGTTATCGGTGATTGCCCAAAAAACTTAACATTACTCTATAATATGGGTATAAAACGAAAGGAGAAGGCAGCAGGTTTCATTTGGACTACGATAGGTTTCAATAAATTGATCGATAACTGAGTTATCGGTGAAAATGTTATTGCCCAAAAACCTTAAACTTGACCTACAATATGGGTATCAAACGAAAGGGGAAGGCCCCAGGTTTCAATTTAGCTTTGATACATTTCGATAAATTGATCGATAACTAAGTTATCGGTCAAAATGCGATTGCGCGAAAACTTCTATATTACCCTACAATATGGGTATCAAACGAAAGAAGATAGCTCCAGGTTTCATTTGGACTTCGATAAATTTATCGATAACTGAGTTATCGGTGATTGCCCAAAAAACTTAACATTACTCTATAATCCTACTAATATTATAAATGTGAATGTAGCGATGTTTGGATGTTTGGATGTTTGTATGTTTGGATGTTTGGATGTCCAGACGTTTGCTTTTGTTCCCTAAAAACGTGAGAATGGCTAGACGGATTTTGTTGAAATTTGGCACGCGTACAGGTTATAGTCTGGAAGGAGCTATAGGCTATTTTTTTTTTTAATTTTGGGGGTTCCGACCCTGCTAGGGACCGTTTCTTTTCGATATTTTTTTTATTCCATATAACTCTAAGTATATTGAACCTATACTTATGATATTTCGCATATAGGTACAGAAAGATCGTTCAATATGGGTATCAAACGAAAGGGGAAGGTCCCAGGTTTCATTTTAGCTTCGATATATTTCGATAAATTGATCGATAACTGAGTTATCGGTTAAAATGTGATTGCCCAAAAACCTTAAACTTGACCTACAATATGGGTATCAAACGAAAGGAGAAGGCCCCAGGTTTCAATTTAGCTTTGATATATTTCGATAAATTGATCGATAACTAAGTTATCGGTCAAAATTCTATTGCCCGAAAACCTTAATAATATACAGCAATATGGGTATCAAACGAAAGGGTATAGCTCCAGCTTTCATTTGGACTTCGATAGGTTTCGATAAATTGATGGATAACTGAGTCATCGGTCAAAATGCGATTGCCTCTCTCTATTTTACCCTACAATATGGGTATCAAACGAAAGGAGATAGCTCCAGGTTTCATTTGGACTTCGATATATTTCGATAAATTTATCGATAACTGAGTTATCGGTGATTGCCCAAAAAAAATTAACATTACTCTATAATATGGGTATAAAACGAAAGGAGAAGGCAGCAGGTTTCATTTGGACTACGATAGGTTTCAAATTGATCGATAACTGAGTTATCGGTGAAAATGTTATTGCCCAAAAACCTTAAACTTGACCTACAATATGGGTATCAAACGAAAGGGGAAGGCCCCAGGTTTCAATTTAGCTTTGATATATTTCGATAAATTGATCGATAACTAAGTTATCGGTCAAAATGCGATTGCGCGAAAACTTCTATATTACCCTACAATATGGGTATCAAACGAAAGAAGATAGCTCCAGGTTTCATTTGGCCTTCGATAAATTTATCGATAACTGAGTTATCGGTGATTGCCAAAAAAAATTAACATTACTCTATAATATGGGTATAAAACGAAAGGAGAAGACAGCAGGTTTCATTTGGACTTCGATAGGTTTCGGTAAATTGATCGATAACTGAGTTATCGGTGAAAATGTGATTGCCCGAAGACCTCTATCTTACCCTACAATATGGGTTCAAACGAAAGGAGATATCTCCAGGTTTCATTTGGACTTCGATATATATCGGTAAATTGATCGATAACTGAGTTATCGGTGAAAATGAGATTGCCCAAAAACCTTAAACTTGACCTACAATATGGGTATCAAACGAAAGGGGAAGGCCCCAGGTTTCCATTTAGCTTTGATATATTTCGATAAATTGATCGATAACTAAGTTATCGGTCAAAATTCTTTTGCCCGAAAACCTTAATAATATACGGCAATATGGGTATCAATCGAAAGGGGATAGCTCCAGGTTTCATTTGGACTTCGATAGGTTTCGATAAATTGATCGATAACTGAGTCATCGGTCAAAATGCGATTGCCCGAAAACTTCTATATTACCCTACAATATGGGTATCAAACGAAAGAAGATAGCTCCAGGTTTCATTTGGACTTCGATATATTTCGATAAATTTATCGATAACTAAGTTATCGGTGAAAATTTTATTGCACAAAAATCTTAAAATTGCCCTACAATATGGGCAGCAAACGAAAGGGGAAGGCCCCAGGTTTCATTTGCACTTCAATATATTTCGATAAATTGATGGATAACTGAGTCATCGGTCAAAATGCGATTGCCCGAAAACCTCTATTTTACCCTACAATATGGGTATCAAACGAAAGGAGATAGCTCCAGGTTTCATTTGGACTTCGATATATTTCGATAAATTTATCGATAACTGAGTTATCGGTGATTGCCCAAAAAAATTAACATTACTCTATAATATGGGTATAAAACGAAAGGAGAAGGCAGCAGGTTTCATTTGGACTACGATAGGTTTCGATAAATTGATCGATAACTGAGTTATCGGTGAAAATGTGATTGCCCAAAAACCTTAAACTTGACCTACAATATGAGTATCAAACGAAAGGGGAAGGCCCCAGGTTTCCTTTGTACTTGGATATATTTCGATAAATTGATCGATAACTGAGTAATCGGTAAAAATGCGATTGCAGAAAAACCTTAATAGTACCCTACAATATTGTATCAAATCAACATTTGAAGTTGAATTCATCCTGGCACAATTTGTCAAAATTGAATTCTTGAAAGGCCCCCTAACGTTACCAACGAATATCTCAAAAGAACATTTTTGAAAACCAGTTTTCAATGCTCTTTTTCAAAATTTGTTAAATTCTTCAGTAGCAATAATCATACTAATATTATAAATGTGAATGTAGCGATGTTTGGATGTCCAGACGTTTGCTTCTGTTACTCAATCACGTGAGAATGGCAAGACGGATTTTGATGAAGTTAGGAACGCATACAGGTTATAGTCTGGAAGGAGTTATAGGCTATTTTTTTTTTTTATTAATTTTGGGGGTTCGGACGCTTCTAGGGACCATTACTTTTTGATATTCTTTTCCCCCATACAATTCTGAGTATACTTGACCTATACTTATGATATTTCGCATATATGTACATAGGTAAGGATGGCCCCAGGTTTCATTTGGACTTCGATATGTTTCGATAAATTTATCGACAACTGAGTTATTGGTCAAAATGCGATTGCAGAAAAACCTTAATATTACCCTACAATATTGTATCAAATCAACATTTGAATTTGCATTCATCCTGGCACAATTTGTCAAAATTGAATTCTTGAAAGGCCCCCTAACGTTACCAACGAATACCGCAAAAGAAAATTTTTGAAAACCGGTTTTCAATACTCTTTTTTCAAAATTTTCAAAATATTCGAATTTGGTAAATTCTTCAGTAGGCAATAATCCTATCCTATCCTACTAATTTATAAATGTGAAAGTAGCGATGTTTGGATGTTTGTATGTTTGGATGTTTGAATGTTTGGATGTTTGGATGTTTGGATGTCCAGACGTTTGCTTTTGTTCCCTAAAAACGTGAGAATGGCTAGACGGATTTTGTTGAAATTTGGCACGCCTACAGGTTATAGTCTGGAAGGAGCTATAGGCAATTTTTTTTTAAATTTTGGGGGTTCCGACCCTGCTAGGGACCGTTTCTTTTCGAAATTTTCTTTATTCCATATAACTCTAAGTATATTGAACCTATACTTATGATATTTCGCATATAGGTATAAAAAGATCGTACAAAATGGGTGTCAAACGAAAGGGGAGGGCCCCAGGTTTCAATTTAGCTTCGATATATTTCGAAAAATTGATCGATAACTAAGTTATCGGTCAAAATACGATTGCCCGAAAACCTCTATATTACCCTACAATATGGGTATCAAACGAAAGGAGATAGCTCCAGGTTTCTTTGGACTTCGATATATTTCGATAAATTGATCGATAACGGAGTTATCGGTGATTGCCCAAAAAACTTAACATTACTCTATAATATGGGTATAAAACGAAAGGAGAAGGCAGCAGGTTTCATTTGGACTACGATAGGTTTCAATAAATTGATCGATAACTGAGTTATCGGTGAAAATGTTATTGCCCAAAAACCTTAAACTTGACCTACAATATGGGTATCAAACGAAAGGGGAAGGCCCCAGGTTTCAATTTAGCTTTGATATATTTCGATAAATTGATCGATAACTAAGTTATCGGTCAAAATGCGATTGCGCGAAAACTTCTATATTACCCTACAATATGGGTATCAAACGAAAGAAGATAGCTCCAGGTTTCATTTGGACTTCGATAAATTTATCGATAACTGAGTTATCGGTGATTGCCCAAAAAACTTAACATTACTCTATAATCCTACTAATATTATAAATGTGAATGTAGCGATGTTTGGATGTTTGGATGTTTGTATGTTTGGATGTTTGGATGTCCAGACGTTTGCTTTTGTTCCCTAAAAACGTGAGAATGGCTAGACGGATTTTGTTGAAATTTGGCACGCGTACAGGTTATAGTCTGGAAGGAGCTATAGGCTATTTTTTTTTTAATTTTGGGGGTTCCGACCCTGCTAGGGACCGTTTCTTTTCGATATTTTTTTATTCCATATAACTCTAAGTATATTGAACCTATACTTATGATATTTCGCATATAGGTACAGAAAGATCGTACAATATGGGTATCAAACGAAAGGGGAAGGTCCCAGGTTTCATTTTAGCTTCCATATATTTCGATAAATTGATCGATAACTGAGTTATCGGTGAAAATGTGATTGCCCAAAAACCTTAAACTTGACCTACAATATGGGTATCAAACGAAAGGAGAAGGCCCCAGGTTTCAATTTAGCTTTGATATATTTCGATAAATTGATCGATAACTAAGTTATCGGTCAAAATTCTATTGCCCGAAAACCTTAATAATATACAGCAATATGGGTATCAAACGAAAGGGTATAGCTCCAGCTTTCATTTGGACTTCGATAGGTTTCGATAAATTGATGGATAACTGAGTCATCGGTCAAAATGCGATTGCCTCTCTCTATTTTACCCTACAATATGGGTATCAAACGAAAGGAGATAGCTCCAGGTTTCATTTGGACTTCGATATATTTCGATAAATTTATCGATAACTGAGTTATCGGTGATTGCCCAAAAAAAATTAACATTACTCTATAATATGGGTATAAAACGAAAGGAGAAGGCAGCAGGTTTCATTTGGACTACGATAGGTTTCAAATTGATCGATAACTGAGTTATCGGTGAAAATGTTATTGCCCAAAAACCTTAAACTTGACCTACAATATGGGTATCAAACGAAAGGGGAAGGCCCCAGGTTTCAATTTAGCTTTGATATATTTCGATAAATTGATCGATAACTAAGTTATCGGTCAAAATGCGATTGCGCGAAAACTTCTATATTACCCTACAATATGGGTATCAAACGAAAGAAGATAGCTCCAGGTTTCATTTGGACTTCGATAAATTTATCGATAACTGAGTTATCGGTGATTGCCAAAAAAAATTAACATTACTCTATAATATGGGTATAAAACGAAAGGAGAAGACAGCAGGTTTCATTTGGACTTCGATAGGTTTCGGTAAATTGATCGATAACTGAGTTATCGGTGAAAATGTGATTGCCCGAAGACCTCTATCTTACCCTACAATATGGGTTCAAACGAAAGGAGATATCTCCAGGTTTCATTTGGACTTCGATATATATCGGTAAATTGATCGATAACTGAGTTATCGGTGAAAATGAGATTGCCCAAAAACCTTAAACTTGACCTACAATATGGGTATCAAACGAAAGGGGAAGGCCCCAGGTTTCCATTTAGCTTTGATATATTTCGATAAATTGATCGATAACTAAGTTATCGGTCAAAATTCTTTTGCCCGAAAACCTTAATAATATACGGCAATATGGGTATCAATCGAAAGGGGATAGCTCCAGGTTTCATTTGGACTTCGATAGGTTTCGATAAATTGATCGATAACTGAGTCATCGGTCAAAATGCGATTGCCCGAAAACTTCTATATTACCCTACAATATGGGTATCAAACGAAAGAAGATAGCTCCAGGTTTCATTTGGACTTCGATATATTTCGATAAATTTATCGATAACTAAGTTATCGGTGAAAATTTTATTGCACAAAAATCTTAAAATTGCCCTACAATATGGGCAGCAAACGAAAGGGGAAGGCCCCAGGTTTCATTTGCACTTCAATATATTTCGATAAATTGATGAATAACTGAGTCATCGGTCAAAATGCGATTGCCCGAAAACCTCTATTTTACCCTACAATATGGGTATCAAACGAAAGGAGATAGCTCCAGGTTTCATTTGGACTTCGATATATTTCGATAAATTTATCGATAACTGAGTTATCGGTGATTGCCCAAAAAAATTAACATTACTCTATAATATGGGTATAAAACGAAAGGAGAAGGCAGCAGGTTTCATTTGGACTACGATAGGTTTCGATAAATTGATCGATAACTGAGTTATCGGTGAAAATGTGATTGCCCAAAAACCTTAAACTTGACCTACAATATGAGTATCAAACGAAAGGGGAAGGCCCCAGGTTTCCTTTGTACTTGGATATATTTCGATAAATTGATCGATAACTGAGTAATCGGTAAAAATGCGATTGCAGAAAAACCTTAATAGTACCCTACAATATTGTATCAAATCAACATTTGAAGTTGAATTCATCCTGGCACAATTTGTCAAAATTGAATTCTTGAAAGGCCCCCTAACGTTACCAACGAATATCTCAAAAGAACATTTTTGAAAACCAGTTTTCAATACTCTTTTTCAAAATTTGTTAAATTCTTCAGTAGCAATAATCATACTAATATTATAAATGTGAATGTAGCGATGTTTGGATGTCCAGACGTTTGCTTCTGTTACTCAATCACGTGAGAATGGCAAGACGGATTTTGATGAAGTTAGGAACGCATACAGGTTATAGTCTGGAAGGAGTTATAGGCTATTTTTTTTTTTATTAATTTTGGGGGTTCGGACGCTTCTAGGGACCATTACTTTTTGATATTCTTTTCCCCCATACAATTCTGAGTATACTTGACCTATACTTATGATATTTCGCATATATGTACATAGGTAAGGATGGCCCCAGGTTTCATTTGGACTTCGATATGTTTCGATAAATTTATCGACAACTGAGTTATTGGTCAAAATGCGATTGCAGAAAAACCTTAATATTACCCTACAATATTGTATCAAATCAACATTTGAATTTGCATTCATCCTGGCACAATTTGTCAAAATTGAATTCTTGAAAGGCCCCCTAACGTTACCAACGAATACCGCAAAAGAAAATTTTTGAAAACCGGTTTTCAATACTCTTTTTTCAAAATTTTCAAAATATTCGAATTTGGTAAATTCTTCAGTAGGCAATAATCCTATCCTATCCTACTAATTTATAAATGTGAAAGTAGCGATGTTTGGATGTTTGTATGTTTGGATGTTTGAATGTTTGGATGTTTGGATGTTTGGATGTCCAGACGTTTGCTTTTGTTCCCTAAAAACGTGAGAATGGCTAGACGGATTTTGTTGAAATTTGGCACGCCTACAGGTTATAGTCTGGAAGGAGCTATAGGCAATTTTTTTTTAAATTTTGGGGGTTCCGACCCTGCTAGGGACCGTTTCTTTTCGAAATTTTCTTTATTCCATATAACTCTAAGTATATTGAACCTATACTTATGATATTTCGCATATAGGTATAAAAAGATCGTACAAAATGGGTGTCAAACGAAAGGGGAGGGCCCCAGGTTTCAATTTAGCTTCGATATATTTCGAAAAATTGATCGATAACTAAGTTATCGGTCAAAATACGATTGCCCGAAAACCTCTATATTACCCTACAATATGGGTATCAAACGAAAGGAGATAGCTCCAGGTTTCTTTGGACTTCGATATATTTCGATAAATTGATCGATAACGGAGTTATCGGTGATTGCCCAAAAAACTTAACATTACTCTATAATATGGGTATAAAACGAAAGGAGAAGGCAGCAGGTTTCATTTGGACTACGATAGGTTTCAATAAATTGATCGATAACTGAGTTATCGGTGAAAATGTTATTGCCCAAAAACCTTAAACTTGACCTACAATATGGGTATCAAACGAAAGGGGAAGGCCCCAGGTTTCAATTTAGCTTTGATATATTTCGATAAATTGATCGATAACTAAGTTATCGGTCAAAATGCGATTGCGCGAAAACTTCTATATTACCCTACAATATGGGTATCAAACGAAAGAAGATAGCTCCAGGTTTCATTTGGACTTCGATAAATTTATCGATAACTGAGTTATCGGTGATTGCCCAAAAAACTTAACATTACTCTATAATCCTACTAATATTATAAATGTGAATGTAGCGATGTTTGGATGTTTGGATGTTTGTATGTTTGGATGTTTGGATGTCCAGACGTTTGCTTTTGTTCCCTAAAAACGTGAGAATGGCTAGACGGATTTTGTTGAAATTTGGCACGCGTACAGGTTATAGTCTGGAAGGAGCTATAGGCTATTTTTTTTTTAATTTTGGGGGTTCCGACCCTGCTAGGGACCGTTTCTTTTCGATATTTTTTTTATTCCATATAACTCTAAGTATATTGAACCTATACTTATGATATTTCGCATATAGGTACAGAAAGATCGTACAATATGGGTATCAAACGAAAGGGGAAGGTCCCAGGTTTCATTTTAGCTTCCATATATTTCGATAAATTGATCGATAACTGAGTTATCGGTGAAAATGTGATTGCCCAAAAACCTTAAACTTGACCTACAATATGGGTATCAAACGAAAGGAGAAGGCCCCAGGTTTCAATTTAGCTTTGATATATTTCGATAAATTGATCGATAACTAAGTTATCGGTCAAAATTCTATTGCCCGAAAACCTTAATAATATACAGCAATATGGGTATCAAACGAAAGGGTATAGCTCCAGCTTTCATTTGGACTTCGATAGGTTTCGATAAATTGATCGATAACTGAGTCATCGGTCAAAATGCGATTGCCCGAAAACTTCTATATTACCTTACAATATGGGTATCAAACGAAAGAAGATAGCTCCAGGTTTCATTTGGACTTCGATATATTTCGATAAATTTATCGATAACTAAATTATCGGTGAAAATTTTATTGCACAAAAATCTTAAAATTGCCGTACAATATGGGCAGCAAACGAAAGGGGAAGGCCCCAGGTTTCATTTGTACTTCAATATATTTCGATAAATTGATGGATAACTGAGTCATCGGTCAAAATGCGATTGCCTCTCTCTATTTTACCCTACAATATGGGTATCAAACGAAAGGAGATAGCTCCAGGTTTCATTTGGACTTCGATATATTTCGATAAATTTATCGATAACTGAGTTATCGGTGATTGCCCAAAAAACTTAACAGGCCGCGGTTTCATTTGGACTTCGATAGGTTTCTTTAAATTGATCGATAACTGAGTTATCGGTGAAAATGTGATTGCCCAAAAACCTTAAACTTGCCCTACAATATGGGTATCAAACGAAAGGGGAAGGCCCCAGGTTTCATTTGTACTTTTACATATTTCGATAAATTTATCTATAACTGAGTTATCGGTAAAAATGCGATTGCAGAAAAACCTTAATATTACCCTACAATATTGTACCAAATCAACATTTGAAGTTTAATTCATCCTGGCACAATTTGTCAAAATTTAATTCTTGAAAGGCCCCCTAACGTTACCAACGAATACCTCAAAAGAACATTTTTGAAAACCAGTTTTCAATATTCTTTTTCAAAATTTGGTAAATTCTTCAGTAGCAATAATCATCAATCAATAATAACTAATATTATAAATGTGAATGTAGCGATGTTTGGATGTCCAGACGTTTGCTTCTGTTACTCAATCACGAGAGAATGGCAAGACGGATTTTGATGAAGTTAGGAACGCATACAGGTTTGGAAGAAGTTACAGGCTATTTTTTTTTATTAATTTTGGGGGCTCGGATGCTTCTAGGGACCATTACTTTTTGATATTTTTTTCCCCCATACAATTCTGAGTATACTTGACCTATACTTATGATATTTCGCATATATGTACATAGGTAAGGATGACCCCAGGTTTCATTTGGACTCCGATATATTTCGATAAATTTATCGACAACTGAGTTATTGGTCAAAATGCGATTGCAGAAAAACCTTAATATTACCTTACAATATTGTATCAAATCAACATTTGAATTTGCATTCATCCTGGCACAATTTGTTAAAATTGAATTCTTGAAAGGCCCCCTAACGTTACCAACGAATACCGCAAAAGAAAATTTTTGAAAACCGGTTTTTCAAAATTTTCAAAATATTCGAATTTGGTAAATTCTTCAGTATTAATATTATATAAATACTAGAATTTAGGAAAAAAATCGCAAGATAAATAAAAAAGTTTGGAATATTTCGGTCCCTGATCCAATTCCCAGAAAAAAAGAAACCCCGAATTTTAACAAAAGTAGAGTGGTACCTTTGTACCAAATTTGAAGAAAATCGCACCATAAATAAAAAAGTTTGGAAAATTTCGGTCCCTGGTCCGCTTCCCGGAAAAAAAGAAAGCCCGAATTTTAACAAAAGTAGAGTGGTACCTTTGTACCAAATTTGAAGAAAATCGCACCATAAATAAAAAAGTTTGGAAAATTTCGGTCCCTGGTCCGCTTCCCGGAAAAAAAGAAAGCCCGAATTTTAACAAAAGTAGAGTGGTACCTTTGTACCAAATTTGAAGAAAATCGCACCATAAATAAAAAAGTTTGGAAAATTTCGGTCCCTGGTCCGCTTCCCGGAAAAAAAGAAAGCCCGAATTTTAACAAAAGTAGAGTGGTACCTTTGTGCCAAATTTGAAGGAAATCGCACTATAAACAGAAAAGTTTCGAATATTTCGGTCCCTGGTCCACTTCCCAGAGTAATGAAAAATAGATGTTGGTCGATTCTCAGACCTACTCAATATGCTCACAAAATTTCATGAGAATCGGTCAAGCCGTTTCGGAGGAGTATGGTTTCAAAAACTGTGACACGAGAATTTTATATGAATGGCTCAGAACCAAAAGGATCTAAGTGACTCCGAAATTGATTTGAGATATTCAAGTTTAAAGTTTACTGCTTTTTGAAATTTGTATGTAAAACCTGGGTAGGACGTTTATTGTATGGGAAATTTATGGCACTACAATGTCCGAAATGACTCGGATCTCTTTGCCAACAAATAAACACCACATTTCACTATACAAATATGAGTATAACTCAATTTCAAAAAACATGTCACTTAGATCCTTTTGGTTCTCAGCCCTTCATATATAAGATGAAATCTTAAAGTATATTATTGATTTTAAAAGTCCCCCTAACTACTTACATCCCGATCAACGCCGGGTGCCCTGCTAGTCTATATATATAAAAATGAATTGGCGTTCGTACATACCGTAAACTCTCCGGACCGGCTCAACCGATTTTAAATATTTTTTCTTTAATGTTTCCAATCTGTTTCATGTCTTATTTACCACATAAATTCTTTTTTTTCTAATCTCAATTTAAAATTTTTTTAGCTAATACTCAATAGCGGCTTAACCGATTTTCAAAATTTTTCCTTTTCTTTATTCTATCGGACATAGTGTTTATTTATATAGAACAAAACATTTTCTAAATCTTCAATTTAATCATATATTAGCTAAAGAAGTTTAGCTACCATATAAATTTTGGTCAGTTGAGATCACTGGTATTCTAACTGAAATGTTCATGTAGGGAACTTAATGCCATACAGATTTTTTCCGTTTTAGATTTAAAAATACAAATGGTGAATTCCTTTTCGCTACTATTGCGAATGTTGAAAAAGTGAATGAATGAAAAGTTTTGATTGTGAATATAGGTTGTTATTCCGTCCTTTTTCATAATCTATCACCCCTATTCTGCATTTCGACTTGGATCGAAAATTTGGTATTCTGCGTTTCAATTCCGCTACGTTCAACTTCGAAACTTCCAATTCTGCCAATTCTGCACTTCGATCGTAGCTCCGTTTTTCTACGTTGGAATTTTGTTGGCGGATAACTGCTTGTTTTTTATTTTGCAAAGAATTTACGATTATTTTCCGCGATTTTTTGTTGAAATTCTTAAAATTTAAGTAAAACGCGTATGTAAAAGTTGTACAACGCTCGCTATATTTTGTTTTTGTGCTCTAATGATGTTTTTTGATATGTTTGCAGGGTAATTGTTTTCGACCGGTGCCGAGTGCTAATATTTGTCCAAAAATGTAGGGAGGGAAATCAAAAGACGCGTTTCGATGCCAGGAATGTGAATCCGCCTACGGAGATCTAATATTTTTGGACGCGCATTAGCATCGGCACCGGTTGTAAACAATTACAAATTGGACTAGCATTCAAAACACCAAACAATATTACTAACGAAATTAAAACTAAGGTAATGGCTTTGACTTTGCCATTATATCCAAACGTGCACCGGCGGCCACTCCACAGCACCCACTCATACTCTGTAAATTTCTTTGTCAGTTCCGGGGCGGCCAATGTCTTCCTACAGCGAAAAGTACCACCTGCGGTCAGACTTAACCCTGACATGTCTAATGTTTGGTCGGCGTATGGTGTGGCCCCACGATGCGACGCCAACCATCTGTGTACCTGGTCGACAAAGCGCACTCTTCTAGCACTAGCTCTATGGAAAATACCAGCTACCTACTGACGATGTGGTAACATCCACCAACAGTGTCCTCTTGCTTTTTGTTGGTCCTTCGTTGTCTGCTACAATCAGTCAATTGATCTATAAAATTTCACTCAATTTATTCAATAATGCTCAAACATATACAATTAAGTTTATAAATCATAATAAAGCTTTACTTTTATTTCAAAAGTAATAATTTGTGTAATTTAAATTGCTTTGTTATGTTTCAATTTCACACATTCCAAGGCAAACAGCTGACTTCGAAAAACTTATAGCTCTTCCTCTTTTTCTTTCGATCCAAGCGTAACTCAGAATGCATATTTACGATCCCAGCGGAGCGTAGAGCGGGAACGTAATTGTAATGCAGAATAGGGGTGTATGTTATGGTGAAGAAGTTGTAATCTATATATGAAATGAATTGGCGTTCGTATATACCATAAGATCTCCGTATCGGCTCAACCGATTTTAAATATTTTTTCTTTAATGTTTCCAATCTGTTTCATGTCTCATTTACCACATAAATTTTTTTTTTCTAATCTCAATTTAAAATTTTTTTAGCTAATACTCAATAACGGCTTAACCGATTTAGAAAATTTTTTCTTTTCTTTATTCTATCGGACATAGTGTTTATTTATATAGAACAAAATATTTTCTAAATCCTCAATTTAATCATATATTAACTAAAGAAGTTTAGCTACCATATAAATTGTAGTCAGTTGAGATCACTGGTATTCTAACTGAAATTTTCCTGTAGGGAACTTAATGCCATACAGATTTTTTCCGTTTTATATTTAAAAATACAAATACATTCAAAAAAAGGTATTTTTAGCTTCGGCACTAACCACGGTTAAGAATCTTGCTTAATTCACCTTATTTGGTAGATGTCTTAAATATTGTGGTGAATGGCCTGAACTTTTCGCCGTTCACCTTATTTGCGGTGGATGGCTCAAACATTGTGGTGAATGGCCTGTAATCTATATCATGGTGAAGAATTTGTAATCTATATATATAAAAATGAATTGGCGTTCGTATATACCGTAAGATCTCCGGATCGGCTCAACCGATTTTAAATATTTTTTCTTTAATGTTTCCAATCTGTTTCATGTATCATTTACCACATAAATTCTTTTTTTTCTAATCTCAATTTAAAAATTTTTGAGCTAATACTCAATAACGGCTTAACCGATTTTCAAAATTTTTCCTTTTCTTTATTTTATCGGACATAGTGTTTATTTATATAGAACAAAACATTTTCTAAATCTTCAATTTAATCATATATTAGCTAAAGAAGTTTAGCTACCATATAAATTGTGGTCAGTTGAGATCACTGGTATTCTAACTGAAAAGTTCCTGTAGGGAACTTACGAACGCCAATTCATTTTTATATACATATATAGATTACTAATTCTTCACCATGATATAGATTACAGGCCATTAACCACAATGTTTGAGCCATCCACCGCAAATAAGGTGAACGGCGCAAAGTTCAGGCCATTCACCACAATATTTAAGACATCTACCAAATATAGAACAAAACATTTTCTAAATCTTCAATTTAATCATATGTTAGCTAAAGAAGTTTAGCTACCATATAAATTGTGGTCAGTTGAGATCACTGGTATTCTAACTGAAATGTTCCTGTAGGGAACTTAATGCCATACCGGATCGGCTCAACCGATTTTAAATATTGTTTCTTTAGTGTTTCCAATTTGTTTCATGTCTTATTTACCACATAAATTCTTTTTTTTCTAATCTCAATTTAAAATTTTTTTAGCTAATACTCAATAACGGCTTAACCGATTTTCAAAATTTTTCCTTTTATTTATTCTATCGGACATAGTGTTTATTTATATAGAACAAAACATTTTCTAAATCTTCAATTTAATCATATATTAGCTAAAGAAGTTTAGCTACCATATAAATTGTGGTCAGTTGAGATCACTGGTATTCTAACTGAAATGCTCCTGTAGGGAACTTAATGCCATACAGATTTTTTCCGTTTTATATTTAAAAATACAAATACATTCATTAAAAGGTATTTTTAGCTTCGGCACTAACCACGGTTAAGAATCTTGCTTAATTCACCTTATTTGGTAGATGTCTTAAATATTGTGGTGAATGGCCTGAACTTTTCGCCGTTCACCTTATATGCGGTGGATGGCTCAAACATTGTGGTGAATGGCCTGTAATCTATATCATGGTGAAGAATTTGTAATCTATATATATAAAAATTAATTGGCGTTCGTATATACCGTAAGATCTCCGGATCGGCTCAACCGATTTTAAATATTTTTTCTTTAATGTTTCCAATCTGTTTCATGTATCATTTACCACATAAATTCTTTTTTTTCTAATCTCAATTTAAAAATTTTTTAGCTAATACTCAATAACGGCTTAACCGATTTTCAAAATTTTTCCTTTTCTTTATTCTATCGGACATAGTGTTTATTTATATAGAACAAAACATTTTCTAAATCTTCAATTTAATCATATATTAGCTAAAGAAGTTTAGCTACCATATAAATTGTGGTCAGTTGAGATCACTGGTATTCTAACTGAAATGTTCCTGTAGGGAACTTAATGCCATACAGATTTTTTCCGTTTTATATTTAAAAACACAAATACATTCATTAAAAGGTATTTTTAGCTTCGGCACTAACCACGGTTAAAAATCTTGCTTAATTCACCTTATTTGGTAGATGTCTTAAATATTGTGGTGAATGGCCTGAACTTTGCGCCGTTCACCTTATTTGCGGTGGATGGCTCAAACATTGTGGTGAATGGCCTGTTATCTATATCATGGTGAAGAATTAGTAATCTATATATATAAAAATGAATTGGCGTTCGTATACACCGTAAGATCTCCGGATCGGCTCAACCGATTTTAAATATTTTTTCTTTAATGTTTCCAATCTGTTTTATGTCTCATTTACCACATAAATTCTTTTTTTTTCTAATCTCAATTTAAAATTTTTTTAGCTAATACTCAATAACGGCTTAACCGATTTTCAAAATTTTTCCTTTTCTTTATTCTATCGGGCATAGTGTTTATTTATATAGAACAAAACATTTTCTAAATCTTCAATTTAATCATATGTTAGCTAAAGAAGTTTAGCTACCATAAAAATTGTGGTCAGTTGAGATCACTGGTATTCTAACTGAAATGTTCCTGTAGGGAACTTAATGCCATACCGGATCGGCTCAACCGATTTTAAATATTTTTGCTTTAATGTTTCCAATCTGTTTCATGTCTCATTTACCACATAAATTATTTTTTTTCTAATCTCAATTTAAAATTTTTTTAGCTAATACTCAATAACGGCTTAACCGATTTTCAAATTTTTTCCTTTTCTTTATTCTATCGGACATAGTGTTTATTTATATAGAACAAAACATTTTCTAAATCTTCAATTTAATCATATATTAGCTAAAGAAGTTTAGCTACCATATAAATTGTGGTCAGTTGAGATCACTGGTATTCTAACTGAAATGTTCCTGTAGGGAACTTAATGCCATACAGTTTTTTTCCGTTTTATATTTAAAAATACAAATGGTGAATTCCTTTTCGCTACTATTGCGAATGTTGAAAAAGTGAATGAATGAAAAGTGTTGATTGTGAATATAGGTTGTTATTCCGTCCTTTTTCATAATCTATGTTATGGTGAAGAATTAGTAATCTATATATATATAAATGAATTGGCGTTCGTATATACCGTAAGATCTCCGGATCGGCTCAACCGATTTTAAATATTTTTTCTTTAATGTTTCCAATCTGTTTCATGTCTTATTTACCATATAAATTCTTTTTTTCTAATCTCAATTTAAATTTTTTTTAGCTAATACTCAATAACGGCTTAACAGATTTTCAAAATTTTTCCTTTTATTTATTCTATCGGACATAGTGTTTATTTATATAGAATAAAACATTTTCTAAATCTTCAATTTAATCATATATTAGCTAAAGAAGTTTAGGTACCATATAAATTGTGGTCAGTTGAGATCACTGGTATTCTAACTGAAATGTTCCTGTAGGGAACTTAATGCCATACAGATTTTTTCCGTTTTATATTTAAAATACAAATACATTCATTAAAAGGTATTTTTAGCTTCGGCACTAACCACGGTTAAGAATCTTGCTTAATTCACCTTATTTGGTAGATGTCTTAAATATTGTGGTGAATGGCCTGAAATTTTCGCCGTTCACCTTATTTGCGGTGGATGGCTATAACATTGTGGTGAATGGCCTGTAATCTATATCATGGTGAAGAATTTGTAATCTATATATATATAAATGAATTGGCGTTCGTATATACCGTAAGATCTCCGGATCGGCTCAACCGATTTTAAATATTTTTGCTTTAATGTTTCCGATCTGTTTGATGTCTCATTTACCACATAAATTTTTTTTTTTCTAATCTCAATTTAAAATTATTTTAGGTAATACTCAATAACGGCTTAACCGATTTTCAAATCGGACATAGTGTTTATTTATATAGAACAAAACATTTTCTAAATCTTCAATTTAATCATATATTAGCTAAAGAAGTTTAGCTACCATATAAATTGTGGTCAGTTGAGATCACTGGTATTCTAACTGAAATGTTCTTGTAGGGAACTTAATGCCATACAGTTTTTTTCCGTTTTATATTTAAAAATACAAATAGTGAATTCCTTTTCGCTACTATTGCGAATGTTGAAAAAGTGAATGAATGAAAAGTTTTGATTGTGAATATAGGTTGTTATTCCGTCCTTTTTCATAATCTATGTTATGGTGAAGAATTTGTAATCTATATATATAAAAATGAATTGGCGTTCGTATATACCGTAAGATCTCCGGATCGGCTCAACCGATTTTAAATATTTTTTCTTTAATGTTTCCAATCTGTTTCATGTCTCATTTACCACATAAATTATTTTTTTTCTAATCTCAATTTACATTTTTTTTAGCTAATACTCAATAACGGCTTAACCGATTTTCAAATTATTCTATCGGACATAGTGTTTATTTATATAGAACAAAACATTTTCTAAATCTTCAATTTAATCATATATTAGCTAAAGAAGTTTAGCTACCATATAAATTGTAGTCAGTTGAGATCACTGGTATTCTAACTGAAATGTTCCTGTAGGGAACTTAATGCCATACAGATTTTTTACGTTTTATATTTAAAAATACAAATGGTGAATTCCTTTTCGCTATTATTGCGAATGTTGAAAAAGTGAATGAATGAAAAGTTTTGATTGTGAATATAGGTTGTTATTCCGTCCTTTTTCATAATCTATGTTATGGTGAAGAATTTGTAATCTATATATATATAAATGAATTGGCGTTCGTATATACCGTAAGATCTCCGGATCGGCTCAACCGATTTTAAATATGTTTTCTTTAATGTTTCCGATCTGTTTGATGTCTCATTTACCTACCACATAAATTTTTTTTTTTCTAATCTCAATTTAAAATTTTTTTAGCTAATACTCAATAACGGCTTAACCGATTTTCAAATCGGACATAGTGTTTATTTATATAGAACAAAACATTTTCTAAATCTTCAATTTAATCATATATTAGCTAAAGAAGTTTAGCTACCATATAAATTTTGGTCAGTTGAGATCACTGGTATTCTAACTGAAATGTTCCTGTAGGGAACTTAATGCCATACAGTTTTTTTCCGTTTTATATTTAAAAATACAAATGGTGAATTCCTTTTCGCTACTATTGCGAATGTTGAAAAAGTGAATGAATGAAAAGTTTTGATTGTGAATATAGGTTGTTATTCCGTCCTTTTTCATAATCTATGTTATGGTGAAGAATTTGTAATCTATATATATAAAAATGAATTGGCGTTCGTATATACCGTAAGATCTCCGGATCGGCTCAACCGATTTTAAATATTTTTTCTTTAATGTCTCCAATCTGTTTCATGTCTTATTTACCATATAAATTCTTTTTTTTCTAATCTCAATTTAAATTTTTTTTAGCTAATACTCAATAACGGCTTAACCGATTTTCAAAATTTTTCCTTTTATTTATTCTATCGGACATAGTGTTTATTTATATAGAACAAAACATTTTCTAAATCTTCAATTTAATCATATATTAGCTAAAGAAGTTTAGCTACCATATAAATTGTGGTCAGTTGAGATCAGTGGTATTCTAACTGAAATGTTCCTGTAGGGAACTTAATGCCATACAGATTTTTTCCGTTTTATATTTAAAAATACAAATGGTGAATTCCTTTTCGCTATTATTGCGAATGTTGAAAAAGTGAATGAATGAAAAGTTTTGATTGTGAATATAGGTTGTTATTCCGTCCTTTTTCATAATCTATGTTATGGTGAAGAAGTTGTAATCTATATATATAAAAATGAATTGGCGTTCGTATATACCGTAAGATCTCCGGATCGGCTCAACCGATTTTAAATATTTTTTCTTTAATGTTTTCAATCTGTTTCATGTCTCATTTACCACATAAATTCTTATTTTTCTAATCTCAATTTAAAATTTGTTTAGCTAATACTCAATAACGGCTTAACCGATTTTCAAAATTTTTTCTATTCTTTATTCTATCGGTCATAGTGTTTATTTATATGGAACAAAACATTTTCTAAATCTTCAATTTAATCATATATTAGCTAAAGAAGTTTAGCTACCATATAAATTGTAGTCAGTTGAGATCACTGGTATTCTAACTTAAATGTTCCTGTAGGGAACTTAATGCCATACAGATTTATTCCGTTTTATATTTAAAAATACAAATACCTACATTCATTAAAAGGTATTTTTAGCTTCGGCACTAACCACGGTTAAGAATCTTGCTTAATTCACCTTATTTGGTAGATGTCTTAAACATTGTGGTGAATGGCCTGTAATCTATATCATGGTGAAGAATTTGTAATCTATATATATAAAAATGAATTGGCGTTCGTATATACCGTAAGATCTCCGGATCGGCTCAACCGATTTTAAATATTTTTTCTTTAATGTTTTCAATCTGTTTCATGTCTCATTTACCACATAAATTCTTATTTTTCTAATCTCAATTTTAAATTTGTTTAGCTAATACTCAATAACGGCTTAACCGATTTTCAAAATTTTTTCTCTTCTTTATTCTATCGGACATAGTGTTTATTTATATAGAACAAGACATTTTCTAAATCTTCAATTTAATCATATATTAGCTAAAGCAGTTTAGCTACCATATAAAATGTAGTCAGTTGAGATCACTGGTATTCTAACTGAAATGTTCCTGTAGGGAACTTAATGCCATACAGATTTTTTCCGTTTTATATTTAAAAATACAAATACATGCATTAAAAGGTATTTTTAGCTTCGGCACTAACCACGGTTAAGAATCTTGCTTAGTTCACCTTATATGGTAGATGTCTTAAACATTGTGGTGAATGGCCTGTAATCTATATCATGGTGAAGAATTTGTAATCTATATATATAAAAATGAATTGGCGTTCGTATATACCGTAAGATCTCCGGATCGGCTCAACCGATTTTAAATATTTTTTCTTTAATGTTTCCAATCTGTTTCATGTCTCATTTACCACATAAATTCTTTTTTTTCTAATCTCAATTTAAATTTTTTTTAGCTAATACTCAATAACGGCTTAACCGATTTTCAAAATTTTTTCTTTTCTTTATTCTATCGGACATAGTGTTTATTTATATAGAACAAAACATTTTCTAAATCTTCAATTTAATCATATATTAGCTAAAGAAGTTTAGCTACCATATAAATTGTAGTCAGTTGAGATCACTGGTATTCTAACTGAAATGTTCCTGTAGGGAACTTAATGCCATACAGATTTTTTCCGTTTTATATTTAAAAGTACAAATACATTCATTAAAAGGTATTTTTAGCTTCGGCACTAACCACGGTTAAGAATCTTGCTTAGTTCACCTTATATGGTAGATGTCTTAAACATTGTGGTGAATGGCCTGTAATCTATATCATGGTGAAGAATTTGTAATCTATATATATAAAAATGAATTGGCGTTCGTATATACCGTAAGATCTCCGGATCGGCTGAACCGATTTTAAATATTTTTTCTTTAATGTTTCCAATCTGTTTCATGTCTCGTTTACCACATAAATTATTTTTTTTCTAATCTCAATTTACATTTTTTTTAGCTAATACTCAATAACGGCTTAACCGATTTTCAAATTATTCTATCGGACATAGTGTTTATTTATATAGAACAAAACATTTTCTAAATCTTTAATTTAATCATATATTAGCTAAAGAAGTTTAGCTACCATATAAATTGTAGTCAGTTGAGATCACTGGTATTCTAACTGAAATGTTCCTGTAGGGAACTTAATGCCATACAGATTTTTTCCGTTTTATATTTAAAAATACAAATACATTCATTAAAAGGTATTTTTAGCTGCGGCACTAACCACGGTTAAGAATCTTGCTTAATTCACCTTATTTGGTAGATGTCTTAAATATTGTGGTGAATGGCCTGTAATCTATATCATGGTGAAGAATTTGTAATCTATATATATAAAAATGAATTGGCGTTCGTATATACCGTCAGATCTCCGGATCGGCTCAACCGATTTTAAATATTTTTTCTTTAATGTTTCCAATCTGTTTCATGTCTCATTTACCACATAAATTCTTTTTTTTCTAATCTCAATTAAAATTTTTTTAGCTAATACTCAATAACGGCTTAACCGATTTTCAAAATTTTTTCTTTTCTTTATTTTATCAGACATAGTGTTTATTTATATAGAACAAAACATTTTCTAAATCTTCAATTTAATCGTATATTAGCTAAAGAAGTTTAGCTACCATATAAATTGTAGTCAGTTGAGATCACTGGTATTCTAACTGAAATGTTCCTGTAGGGAACTTAATGCCATACAGATTTTTTCCGTTTTATATTTAAAAATACAAATACATTCATTAAAAGGTATTTTTAGCTTCGGCACTAACCACGGTTAAGGATCTTGCTTAATTCACCTTATTTGGTAGATGTCTTAAATATTGTGGTGAATGGCCTGTAATCTATATCATGGTGAAGAATTTGTAATCTATATATATAAAAATGAATTGGCGTTCGTATATACCGTAAGATCTCCGGAACGGCTCAACCGATTTTAAATATTTTTTCTTTAATGTTTCCAATCTGTTTCATGTCTCATTTACCACATAAATTCTTTTTTTTCTAATTTCAATTTAAAATTTTTTTAGCTAATACTCAATAACGGCTGAACCGATTTTCAAAATTTTTTCTTTTCTTTATTCTATCGGACATAGTGTTTATTTATATAGAACAAAACATTTTCTAAATCTTCAATTTAATCATATATTAGCTAAAGAAGTTTAGCTACCATATACATTGTAGTCAGTTGAGATCACTGGTATTCTAACTGAAATGTTCCTGTAGGGAACTTAATGCCATACAGATTTTTTCTGTTTTATATTTAAAAATACAAATACATTCATTAAAAGGTATTTTTAGCTTCGGCACTAACCACGGTTAAGAATCTTGCTTAATTCACCTTATTTGGTAGATGTCTTAAATATTGTGGTGAATGGCCTGAACTTTGCGCCGTTCACCTTATTTGCGGTGGATGGCTCAAAATTGTGGTGAATGGCCTGTAATCTGTATCATGGTGAAGAAGTTGTAATCTTAATATATAAAAATCACGTGTCACATGTTCAATCAGGGGAGCTCCTAAACTACTCAACCGATTTTAATGAAATTTGCACAGCATCTACAGTTTGATCCAACTTGAAAGATAGGATACCTTATATCTCAAGGGGGAGTGGAAATCGGTAAAAAACCATAAATTTTTTAGTTTACACAGCCACAAATCATAAACGGATCCACCGATTAGAATGAAACTTACTTGAAGTTAAACTTTGAAATATTTACTTTCGTTCTGCATCAAAAAAAATAGTTGATTCATATATTATTTAACCAAAATTGTTTAAACAATAGGAGCACCTTTTCTAAAAAAAGCTGTTTGTGTGTTTGTTCGCTGTCAACCAAATGAATCGATTTAAGTTAAGCGAGCGCTCGGTAGCGGTACTTCGCTTCGTACATACATACATATGTATGTATGTATGACGCTTTAAATAAAAACAAAATTAACATTCATATGTATGTACATATGTACGTTTTCGTGTTGCTGAGGGATAAGTAAAAATCAAATCCATATAGTACATATGTACATATTTTGTAGTGAACGCATTTTGTGAAACCCCGTTATTCGTATTTTATACAATTGCTTCATTGTTCAAAAATATTTAATTAAAATATATACATATGTACATGTAAGTATTATCACATAATTATATTATTAATTTCTTATTTCATATTAATCAATTCAAAAATGATAGGAAAAAAATGAGAACGGCTGGACAGATTTGACTCAAGTTTTTTTTCAGTTCTTCGTAATTGGTAACGCGGTGTTTCCACCAAACCAAACACCGCTTTTAAAAGGGTTTGGGTTATGTAGAAATGGTTATGTAGAAATGTCAAGTTTTTCTACTGAGAGTTTACCGGAAAATGGGTTTACACCCACTAAATCGGAACGACGATCATAATAAATTGTTTAGTGGGTGTAAACCCATTTTCCGGCAAACTATCAGTGGAAAACTTGACATTTCTACATAACCCAAACCCTTTTAAACACGGTGTTTGGTTTGGTGGAAACATAGCATAAGAGAAGGTTTGTGTGAGGGAAAATTTTGGGAAATATTTCCGGATTTTCAAGATTTATGTAATTTTGGAAAAGTGGGCGGTGCCACGCCCACATTTTTTGTATTCAGTACTTTGTTTGTACTTCCATAATGTCCAAAGTTTATGGTTGATCTGTTTTAAACTTTTCCAATACGTGAAAATCTTCGTGGGGTACGACATACATACATTTGTAAATTTTTTGGAAAAGTGGTCAGTTCTAAGACCACAGCTAAGTAATATTTCAATTCGTTATATCCCTGAATGTATTTGCTTTAGTGACATTTTAACGTTCTTAAATCTTAATCAAAGCACTTAATTTTTTGTTTGTTATTGCCGTTTATACATATCCAGAGTATTATAGGATTTCCATAAAATCATAATAGTGGCGTTAAGTGGTAGATATAGGATAAAATTAAATAAATACTAACTACACATCTGCTCAGCAGCGCATAATGGTTTGTGTCATAGCCATTGAGTTCAAAAGATTCGTTTTTTAAGTTGGACATCCAACAAATTTATTTGTTTATACCAAATACGTTAAAACCGGAAACTTTGCATATACTAAAGCACTGCAATAAATGGAATGTTAAAAATTAATAGAAAAATAGTTGAAAATGTATTTCTAGGGAAGTCACTGGTCAGGCAGAACAACGTCTGCCGGGTCTGCTAGTCTATAAATATATAAAAATGAATTGGCGTTCGTATATACCGTAAGATCTCCGGATCGGCTCAACCGATTTTAAATATTTTTTCTTTAATGTTTTCAATCTGTTTCATGTCTCATTTACCACATAAATTCTTATTTTTCTAATCTCAATTTAAAATTTGTTTAGCTAATACTCAATAACGGCTTAACCGATTTTCAAAATTTTTTCTTTTCTTTATTCTATCGGTCATAGTGTTTATTTATATAGAACAAAACATTTTCTAAATCTTCAATTTAATCATATATTAGCTAAAGAAGTTTAGCTACCATATAAATTGTAGTCAGTTGAGATCACTGGTATTCTAACTGAAATGTTCCTGTAGGGAACTTAATGCCATACAGATTTTTTCCGTTTTATATTTAAAAACACAAATACATTCATTAAAAGGTATTTTTAGCTTCGGCACTAACCACGGTTAAGAATCTTGCTTAATTCACCTTATTTGGTAGATGTCTTAAACATTGTGGTGAATGGCCTGTAATCTATATCATGGTGAAGAATTTGTAATCTATATATATAAAAATGAATTGGCGTTCGTATATACCGTAAGATCTCCGGATCGGCTCAACCGATTTTAAATATTTTTTCTTTACTGTTTCCAACCTGTTTCATGTCTCATTTACCACATAAATTCTTTTTTTTCTTATCTCAATTTAAAATTTTTTTAGCTAATACTCAATAACGGCTTACCGATTTTCAAAATTTTTTCTTTTCTTTATTCTATCGGACATAGTGTTTATTTATATAGAACAAAACATTTTCTAAATCTTCAATTTAATCATATATTAGCTAAAGAAGTTTAGCTACCATATACATTGTAGTCAGTTGAGATCACTGGTATTCTAACTGAAATGTTCCTGTAGGGAACTTAATGCCATACAGATTTTTTCCGTTTTATATTTAAAAATACAAATGGTGAATTCCTTTTCGCTACTATTGCGAATGTTGAAAAAGTGAATGAATGAAAAGTTTTGATTGTGAATATAGGTTGTTATTCCGTCCTTTTTCATAATCTATGTTATTCTGAAGAAGTTGTAATCTATATATATAAAAATGAATTGGCGTTCGTATATACCGTAAGATCTCCGGATCGGCTCAACCGATTTTAAATATTTTTTCTTTAATGTTTTCAATCTGTTTCATGTCTCATTTACCACATAAATTCTTATTTTTCTAATCTCAATTTAAAATTTGTTTAGCTAATACTCAATAACGGCTTAACCGATTTTCAAAATTTTTTCTTTTCTTTATTCTATCGGTCATAGTGTTTATTTATATAGAACAAAACATTTTCTAAATCTTCAATTTAATCATATATTAGCTAAAGAAGTTTAGCTACCATATAAATTGTAGTCAGTTGAGATCACTGGTATTCTAACTGAAATGTTCCTGTAGGGAACTTAATGCCATACAGATTTTTTCCGTTTTATATTTAAAAATACAAATGGTGAATTCCTTTTCGCTACTATTGCGAATGTTGAAAAAGTGAATGAATGAAAAGTTTTGATTGTGAATATAGGTTGTTATTCCGTCCTTTTTCATAATCTATGTTATGGTGAAGAAGTTGTAATCTATATATATAAAAATGAATTGGCGTTCGTATATACCGTAAGATCTCCGGATCAGCTCAACCGATTTTAAATATTTTTTCTTTAATGTTTTCAATCTGTTTCATGTCTCATTTACCACATAAATTCTTATTTTTCTAATCTCAATTTAAAATTTGTTTAGCTAATACTCAATAACGGCTTAACCGATTTTCAAAATTTTTTCTTTTCTTTATTCTATCGGTCATAGTGTTTATTTATATAGAACAAAACATTTTCTAAATCTTCAATTTAATCATATATTAGCTAAAGAAGTTTAGCTACCATATAAATTGTAGTCAGTTGAGATCACTGGTATTCTAACTGAAATGTTCCTGTAGGGAACTTAATGCCATACAGATTTTTTCCGTTTTATATTTAAAAACACAAATACATTCATTAAAAGGTATTTTTAGCTTCGGCACTAACCACGGTTAAGAATCTTGCTTAATTCACCTTATTTGGTAGATGTCTTAAACATTGTGGTGAATGGCCTGTAATCTATATCATGGTGAAGAATTTGTAATCTATATATATAAAAATGAATTGGCGTTCGTATATACCGTAAGATCTCCGGATCGGCTCAACCGATTTTAAATATTTTTTCTTTACTGTTTCCAACCTGTTTCATGTCTCATTTACCACATAAATTCTTTTTTTTCTTATCTCAATTTAAAATTTTTTTAGCTAATACTCAATAACGGCTTACCGATTTTCAAAATTTTTTCTTTTCTTTATTCTATCGGACATAGTGTTTATTTATATAGAACAAAACATTTTCTAAATCTTCAATTTAATCATATATTAGCTAAAGAAGTTTAGCTACCATATACATTGTAGTCAGTTGAGATCACTGGTATTCTAACTGAAATGTTCCTGTAGGGAACTTAATGCCATACCGATTTTTTCCGTTTTATATTTAAAAATACAAATGGTGAATTCCTTTTCGCTACTATTGCGAATGTTGAAAAAATGAATGAATGAAAAGTTTTGATTGTGAATATAGGTTGTTATTCCGTCCTTTTTCATAATCTATGTTATGGTGAAGAAGTTGTAATCTATATATATAAAAATGAATTGGCGTTCGTATATACCGTAAGATCTCCGGATCGGATCAACCGATTTTAAATATTTTTTCTTTAATGTTTTCAATCTGTTTCATGTCTCATTTACCACATAAATTCTTATTTTTCTAATCTCAATTTAAAATTTGTGTAGCTAATACTCAATAACGGCTTAACCGATTTTCAAAATTTTTTCTTTTCTTTATTCTATCGGTCATAGTCTTTATTTATATAGAACAAAACATTTTCTAAATCTTCAATTTAATCATATATTAGCTAAAGAAGTTTAGCTACCATATAAATTGTAGTCAGTTGAGATCACTGGTATTCTAACTGAAATGTTCCTGTAGGGAACTTAATGCCATACAGATTTTTTCCGTTTTATATTTAAAAATACAAATACATTCATTAAAAGGTATTTTTTGCTTCGGCACTAACCACGGTTAAGAATCTTGCTTAATTCACCTTATTTGGTAGATGTCTTAAATATTGTGGTGAATGGCCTGTAATCTATATCATGGTGAAGAAGTTGTAATCTATATATATAAAAATTAATTGGCGTTCGTATATACCGTAAGATCTCCGGATCGGCTCAACCGATTTTAAATATTTTTTCTTTAATGTTTCCAATCTGTTTCATGTATCATTTACCACATAAATTCTTTTTTTTCTAATCTCAATTTAAAAATTTTTGAGCTAATACTCAATAACGGCTTAACCGATTTTCAAAATTTTTCCTTTTCTTTATTTTATCGGACATAGTGTTTATTTATATAGAACAAAACATTTTCTAAATCTTCAATTTAATCATATATTAGCTAAAGAAGTTTAGCTACCATATAAATTGTGGTCAGTTGAGATCACTGGTATTCTAACTGAAATGTTCCTGTAGGGAACTTACGAACGCCAATTCATTTTTATATATATAGATTACTAATTCTTCACCATGATATAGATTACAGGCCATTAACCACAATGTTTGAGCCATCCACCGCAAATAAGGTGAACGGCGCAAAGTTCAGGCCATTCACCACAATATTTAAGACATCTACCAAATATAGAACAAAACATTTTCT
Source organism: Sphenella marginata (assembly GCA_951509765.1). NCBI lineage: Eukaryota > Metazoa > Arthropoda > Insecta > Diptera > Tephritidae > Sphenella > Sphenella marginata. The sequence goes on from OX608078.1 coordinate 125,509,088, forward strand.
AAATCTTCAATTTAATCATATGTTAGCTAAAGAAGTTTAGCTACCATATAAATTGTGGTCAGTTGAGATCACTGGTATTCTAACTGAAATGTTCCTGTAGGGAACTTAATGCCATACCGGATCGGCTCAACCGATTTTAAATATTGTTGCTTTAATGTTTCCAATCTGTTTCATGTCTTATTTACCACATAAATTCTTTTTTTTCTAATCTCAATTTAAAGTTTTTTTAGCTAATACTCAATAACGGCTTAACCGATTTTCAAAATTTTTCCTTTTATTTATTCTATCGGACATAGTGTTTATTTATATAGAACAAAACATTTTCTAAATCTTCAATTTAATCATATATTAGCTAAAGAAGTTTAGCTACCATATAAATTGTGGTCAGTTGAGATCACTGGTATTCTAACTGAAATGCTCCTGTAGGGAACTTAATGCCATACAGATTTTTTCCGTTTTATATTTAAAAATACAAATACATTCATTAAAAGGTATTTTTAGCTTCGGCACTAACCACGGTTAAGAATCTTGCTTAATTCACCGTATTTGGTAGATGTCTTAAATATTGTGGTGAATGGCCTGAACTTTTCGCCGTTCACCTTATTTGCGGTGGATGGCTCAAACATTGTGGTGAATGGCCTGTAATCTATATCATGGTGAAGAATTTGTAATCTATATATATAAAAATTAATTGGCGTTCGTATATGCCGTAAGATCTCCGGATCGGCTCAACCGATTTTAAATATTTTTTCTTTAATGTTTCCAATCTGTTTCATGTATCATTTACCACATAAATTCTTTTTTTTCTAATCTCAATTTAAAAATTTTTTAGCTAATACTCAATAACGGCTTAACCGATTTTCAAAATTTTTCCTTTTCTTTATTCTATCGGACATAGTGTTTATTTATATAGAACAAAACATTTTCTAAATCTTCAATTTAATCATATATTAGCTAAAGAAGTTTAGCTACCATATAAATTGTGGTCAGTTGAGATCACTGGTATTCTAACTGAAATGTTCCTGTAGGGAACTTAATGCCATACAGATTTTTTCCGTTTTATATTTAAAAACACAAATACATTCATTAAAAGGTATTTTTAGCTTCGGCACTAACCACGGTTAAAAATCTTGCTTAATTCACCTTATTTGGTAGATGTCTTAAATATTGTGGTGAATGGCCTGAACTTTGCGCCGTTCACCTTATTTGCGGTGGATGGCTCAAACATTGTGGTGAATGGCCTGTTATCTATATCATGGTGAAGAATTAGTAATCTATATATATAAAAATGAATTGGCGTTCGTATACACCGTAAGATCTCCGGATCGGCTCAACCGATTTTAGATATTTTTTCTTTAATATTTCCAATCTGTTTTATGTCTCATTTACCACATAAATTCTTTTTTTTTCTAATCTCAATTTAAAATTTTTTTAGCTAATACTCAATAACGGCTTAACCGATTTTCAAAATTTTTCCTTTTCTTTATTCTATCGGGCATAGTGTTTATTTATATAGAACAAAACATTTTCTAAATCTTCAATTTAATCATATGTTAGCTAAAGAAGTTTAGCTACCATATAAATTGTGGTCAGTTGAGATCACTGGTATTCTAACTGAAATGTTCCTGTAGGGAACTTAATGCCATACCGGATCGGCTCAACCGATTTTAAATATTTTTGCTTTAATGTTTCCAATCTGTTTCATGTCTCATTTACCACATAAATTCTTTTTTTTCTAATCTCAATTTAAAATTTTTTTAGCTAATACTCAATAACGGCTTAACCGATTTTCAAATTTTTTCCTTTTCTTTATTCTATCGGACATAGTGTTTTTTTATATAGAACAAAACATTTTCAAATCTTCAATTTAATCATATTGAACAAATCGGCTTTGGTGGTTCTTAAGAGCGGCCGTGGCTCGGACGCACCGCGGTCGATTTGTGATTTAGTTAGAAAAGAAAATAAAAAGAACGAGAATTCTCGTTATAAAGTGGCCGTATATTTGTTAGGAAATTTATAATTTTACAAGTTGGTTTTACCTTAAATATTGGTTGCCGGTGAAAGTCCTGGGGTGGCCGTGATGTGGTCTCGTCAATGCTCGCTGGAAAAGTAGACGGTTGTCCAGTCGCGGACAACCGTTGACCCCGAATTTCAGCCTCCGGTTTTAAGGGGAGGTGAACCGACACATGCACACCCACATGCATGTATATGTTTGCTGACAAACATGAATATGCATGCATGTACATACATACATGTGGGCGGCTTGGTGTTGGGGTTTTGTATAAACAAAAGTGACATTAGGGTGGTGCATTTTTTTAGACTTTAGGCATCGGGCCTAAACATGCCGGCCCCCTTGCGATACGCAACATCTTAATCCGCCCCCAGGATTTCCGACCACGTTCTCTTAAACCTACTGGCTTATATCTAGGGTGGTGAGTGCCGGATGGCGCAGTCACCACTTTCTGCCCTTGAGCGACCTCCCGAAGATTGAGGTTTCTCGTCTGGCCGTACCTCTGCTTCTTACCTAGAGCTAGGGGAAGAAACTTTGAAAAAATAAAAGTTGTATATTTCTTGCCAGTAAGTTGTATTATTTACGTATGTACATATAGAAACCCATACACGAGAAGAGGAAAAAAAAGAAAAATTTTATTTTTATTTTAAGCTTAATCTAATCTTACATACTAATGGTTAAGGTTGCGTAGCTGGCGCGGCAGTGTGGCCAGTCTACGCAGGTGTAAGTCCCGGAGCTGGGACTTAGCTGGCACGGCTGAGTGGCCAGTGTAAGCTCTCGACAGGACAAGGCTTTAGCTGGCACGGCTGAATGGCCAGTCTAAGTTTTCGAGTTTATACGACAACTCGTTCGAAAGGGTCGGAACGGCAGTGAGTCCGATACCCCGTGTACTGGTCGGAATGGCCGTGGTTCCGAACCAAGTTCGATGCTTGCGCCGTTATATGAACGACGCTGGTAAGCGTGGGTGGCGACAGCGCTATAATTTGGCGAAATTATATATATATATGAATATATTTGTATGTTACTTATGTCTTTTCAAGTTTGCAGCCTAATGCAACTGATTGGCAGACATAATTTTTGCAAAAAGTTGCCGTACGGCACCGTCCCACTGGAACGCATCCAAAGAACATTTTATTGTAACTAGGGGATCACAATGTAGTGAGTTTTGCTATTTTTGGTACATACATATGTACATACATATATCTATTCTGCTACGGTTCACTGGTGCTCACTAGGGCTGCGCACACAGCGACATTTTCGCATTGGTCGGTACTGACATTCGGTACCGATCCGGGTAGAGTGTGAGTGGAGCGCGGTTTTCGGGCTTGTTATGGTTGTTTTGTGGGCAAAACAGGCCTGCCCCTCCGAAAAAACAACCCCAAAATCAAAAAAAAATTCAACAACCAAAAAAAAATTTCCTCCGAAGTGAAAAAAAACTTTTTATTTATTGGACTTTTAAAATTTTGTTTGGCCTCGGCACGGTCGCCTAGGAGTGGGACGAACGTAGATTTCGTCCCCCCTTCGCCCGCAGTAAGCGGTTCCGATTTTTTTACATATATGTATGGCGCTCGCATTGAGCGACGGTTCAATTGAACCACACATACATACATATTAGGGTGTCCCTTATATGAACGAAATATTTCGTTTTGCAATTATGAAAACGCATACCCTCTAATTCGGTTTAGTATACAAACCTCTGCTTAAATAACGAATTTGAACTTTCCACGTAAACTTTAACCCGTGCCGACAGGGCCTCAAAAATAGCAGTTTCTTTCTTCATCTAGTAGCTATGTAGGTATGTAGATCAACGAAAATGTTCATTTCTTTGTTTAATAATGCTAATAGAAATTTGTATTAAAGATTGTTTAATTTAAATATTGTTAATAGGATTACTCAGGACATTTTCTTTTTATACCTAGTAGTGCTTCGCACACAAGGTATATTAACTTCATTCGCCTAACGGTATTATGTAACGGCATAAACGAATCGAGATAGATATTGACTTATATATGTATATCAAAATGCTCAGGAGGAAAAGAGAAATTGATTGAGCCATGTCCGTCCGTCCGTCCGTCTGTCCGTCCGTCCGTCTGTGAACACGATAACTTGAGTAAATCTTGAGATATCTCAATGAAATTTGGTATGCAGGTTCCTTTTCACTTATCTCGGAGCGCTATTGAAAATAGGCTAAATCGGTTAAAAGCCACGCCCACTTTCTATATATATAATATTTTCGAAAATACAAAAAGAGTGATTATTCAGTAAATAATACACCAATAAGGATAAAATTCGATGTGTACGTTAGCGTTAAGGCAAAAATTAAATTTTTGAAGAAATTTTTAAAAAGGGGCGGGGCACCGCCCACTTTTGATTAAGTCAATTTTGGAAATATAATTAATCATAAATCAAAAACCGCTCAAGATAGCAAAACGAAATTGAGCAAAATTAGCGAAATCGGGTTAGGTCCACGCCCAATTTTATACGAAAGATTTTGAAAAGGATCATAGATATATTGAATATGCTATAATTTTGCTTAAACTACCTGTATATCATTTCTATTTCACCTCTAAAGTGTTCGTGGGCAAAGAAAGTCGAATGCACAAAATTTTTGGAAAATGGGTGTGGCCCCGCCCCTTTATGGTGGATTATTCCACAAAACTTTCCATGCCATAACTCCGGTAAAAATTGATTTATTGAAACGATATTGGAAGAAAGTGGTCAACATATAAAGCTAACTCTTTGCTGTAAAAATAAACAGAATTGGTTAACGGACACGCCACTTTTTAAACACAGTTCTGAAAAATTTCTTTTTAAAATTAAAATCGCGATATTTTCCTAATTGTATAAGTTATATAAATAATATTTTACCCACATAATAGGCTTTTTAAGCAAACCAAACTGTAAACAAATTTTGTGGATTTTGTTGAAGTAGGCGTGGCGATAGTAGTGGCAATAGTATGTAGTATACTCCTGCCAAAAATTATGCAAATAGAATAACAAACAAGCAAGATTTAGGGGAAAGTAGTTTACACCCTATTGCCTTTTTTATACCCAGCGTACTGGTACTAGTACAAGGGTATTATAACTTTGTTGGGATAACGGTTGGTTGTACAGGTATAAAGGAATCGAGATAGATATAGGCTTCCATATATCAATATGATCAGGATCGAAAAAAAATTTGATTGTGCCATGTCCGTCCGTCCGTCCGTCTGTCCGTTAACACGATAACTTGAGCAAATAATGAGATATCTTCACCAAATTCGGCATGCGTACTTATTTGGGTTCAGAATAGATTGGTATTGAAAATAAGTAAAATCGGACCATAACCACGCCCCTTTTTCGATATCGAAAATTTCGAAAAACGTATGAAACGGGTTAATTCAATATTAGAAGCAGATACAATGATAAAATTTGGAATATGTATTAATTTCGATGTTCTAAGGACGATTTTGTCAAATTTTTTGAAAAGGGGCTTGGCACCTCCCACATACATACATACATATATTTGAAGAAATTTTCAAATTTTGACTCTCAATAACTTCAGAACAGTTTGTGCTAGTATAACGAAATTTTGTAGGGGGCATACTATTGTTGTGTTAAATTCAGCTATAGAAAATAAACGAAATCGCTTAGCGACCACGCCTACTTTTTCATAAAAGTTATATTGAAAGGCGGTGGAAATATTGAAAAGTTCATATCTAATTAACTGATACCGCTATAATAGTATAATTTTATACATACATCAATTTTCATATTATTTACATAATTTTTGCAAAATTTTTGAAAGTGGGCGTGGCACCGCCCACGTATGAGTCACGCAATTTTCAAATTCGACTGCTATAACTTCAGAACGGTGTGAGATAGATTTACGAAACTAGGTACCAGGCATGTTATGTTTATGTAGAGTACTACCACAGAAAATAAGAAAAATCGGTGAACGACCACGCCCACTTTTGGACTAAAGTTCTCTAAACGAGAGTTAGGAAACCGGAATATGCAATATCTGTTTAACTGATAAAGATATAATGCTAAAATTTAGTACACTCATTCACCTGATGATGTTATTAGTTATGTTTAAAGGTTTTTTGGTAATATTTTAGAAAATGGGCGTGGCACCGCCCACAAGTGAATAAACAAAATATCAACATTTCTCTATTAACAAGCCACTGTGTAAGTATCATAAAGATCTGCAATGAAAACTGATCTTCAAATAGGGACAAACAACATAATAAAATCAGTGGGCGTGCCACCACCCACTTTTTTAAAATTATGTAAATATTGTTTAATGGACACATATATCCGTATATCAAAAATTTCACAAAATACGTTAGAAGTTATGGGCATGGCACGCGTTCTTTTCCAAAGTTATATATAGGACATGGTATAACCCTTGAAAAGATCGATTAAGTACTTTTGGCTCATGTAAGCGGTTAATGCTTTATAAGCAAGGGGCGTGGCCGCGCCCACCAAATTCGAAATTGTTTAGGCTGAGAATAGATTGGTTTTTAAAATGGGCGAAATCGGATGAAAACCACGCCCCCTTTTCTGGAAACTAACGCTGGGTATTTAATGTTCGGTTCAACCGAACTTAGACTTCCTTACTTGTTTTTACTAATTTTTTTTATTTTCATACCTTTCATAAGCCCAATGCAAAACTATTTATATTTTGTTATTTAGTGATAATTTAATTTACAACTTACAACAGAAGTGTTTTTAATCGAAAACAATCAGTTCTTTTATAACACCTTTTCAGGTATTAAAATAGACCTAAGTAAATTAGGATACCAAAAAAGATCACTACTAGGTATTCAATGTTCGGTTACACCAGAACTTAGACTTCCTTACTAGTTAAAGTCTATTTTTTACAATCTGGATACATATCTCTATGTTCTTGCACACTGCGTAAAAGGAACTGCTTTTGTTCTTCTTCTGCGGTTATCAAACCATGAAAGTCTTGCATAAGTTTAACAGCTCTTTCAGCTGTGTCATTAACCGCTTTTAAGCACAAAATCTTCTTTTTTGCTTCTATATAGGCCACGTTTTCTTCCCACGAAGATATATTTTCCTGAAGGAAACTGCAGTCAACTTTTAGCCTCGAAAATATATTTTTGCTTCTAATAGTGATGAAATCACTCAAAGATTTTTCTAAAACAAGAACAAAAGTTTAGCGTTTAGTAAATAGTGAGCATAGTTTAAAACATATGAATTAATATTCACCATATAAAGATAACATCGTTTCATCCTTCGATGGAACGTATCTCTTTCCGGAATCATCAAAGCTTTCTCTTTTTAAGTTAATTACAATGTTCTTCTTGGTTTGTTCATCAACGTCGTGGTCAAAAATTGATAGCAGGGTTATTTCTTCTGATAAATACCACAGGTGGTGACTGAATTTTCCTAAAGCTGCTTTGGAAATCGACTTGTCAACTCGTTGGTAATCCTTCAGGGTCTTTAAAAAAAAGTAAGTCTTGATTCGGCGCTTTTACTGCTAAACTGCATCTTAGCCATGGCTTAACATAAACTGTCACAATGAATAAAGAAATATCTCTAAGCGCTTCTTCGTCCTTGACGCTCATTTTAAATTGAGACTGCAACAAACATATGTATCTTTATAGAGTAAATAGCTCTTGCCATCCACCGTGCTTGATGCAATGCGCCTGGAGGTCTGATTTTAATTTTATTCTCAGAATTTCCACCCAAAAAAATAATAGCTAGTTCAATCAGTTCCCGATAATCATCTCGTACAATTGACTTCTCCAGTTCGTTGTAATAAAACTCCACCAATTCATTTATCATCGTCTCACAAAAGTGTTGAGCAGGGTTCGATAGCATTAGGATTAATCACCCCGATCGCGAGTTATATTTTCGCCCGAAAAGATTCACATTTTTTTGTTCGCCTTATCGCAGACGGTGGCGAACAAATTTTTCATGTTCGAAAAACATTCCGCCTTATTGCCAACTCTTTATTCGGGCGAAATGAACAACGGAAAATGGCAAATTTATTCACTTTTATTTTAGAGGCGAACAAGAAACAAATTGTCCGCATTTGTATGTTTTGAATATAAGATATTCTTTTAAAGTAATATACTTTTATTTTTAAGAGTAAATCAATAAGTAAAGTCCAAAAAAGAGCACGAAATGATTACAAGAGTGCAGTTTTACATTTCTATTGCAGAATTGATTTATTTGTGCTGTACTGGATGTTTTGTTAACGTTTTCGTCATAAGCGCATCTTAAGACCCCCAGAATTGGCAGCTTCATATAAAAGTCTTACGCAAATTGACGCTTCTCAGGGAATGCAAGCTGTCCACTTTACAAAGCGAACTACTCTAATTTTTTGTTTCAATGACTAGCTACCAAGAATATCTAGAGAATATTTAAATGCTGGCTTATTTAGGGCAACTTTCAGAAAATCTGGTTAAGCCGTACAAAAAAAGTCAATTAAACTTCGGTTAGCGGTTACCGGTTTTTACTGGAAAACTAGTAAAGTAACAATTAATTTGCTATTGAAAACTGCAAAAAAACCACTTTTTTCAACTCACTTTGCTCCAAATTGCCTCTGGATTGTTCTCACACTTGCATTCTCCTCGCGTTCAATCAGTAACAACCTAAGGCCAGCACTATATATGTTTTTGAATAATTTTTTAACTTAATTTTAGTAAAATGTACGATTCTTTACAAAATTCACAAAATGGCACGCAAATTTATTTGTTCACTATTAAATCGAAGTAGGGCATCAGCTGATTCGAAGTGAACATTCGTTCGCCCGAACTTGCCGATAGGCGGAACTAGTTCGCCCGAACAAAAAAAATGAAGGCGAACACTCGTCCGGGCGAACTCTGCGATAAGGGTGAATATTTTTGTACTTTTTAAATAGTGGAATCTCGGGAGTGGTACTGTCCTCTTGGATTTTAGTTTCAAATACACTTTTGAGCACAAGTTCGTAAACATGATGACGACAAGCAAATAGTAACAATTCTCTTTCTAATGCTTGCTCCAAAAGCACACAAGCTCCATTCAAGCGACCTGTATTAGATACTGTCGTATCACAGCACATTATTTGTACCTTATCATTAAGGTTCCAATCATTGAGCGTATTTAGTACTGCATTTGCTTGATATTTTCCGGAAGAGCTCCCTAATTTCGGGACTGCAAGAATTTGTTCTTTCTCTTTAACGATTGGCAAGCGTTCTTCTTTAGAACTTTTTACGTTAAGACTAGGTAACAATTTTCCATCCCAATGAACAGCAACGACTTCGGTTATTCTGAAAATCAGATTTAATGGATTCTGCTCTATGTTTTCTCATTTGCGTTCGAATGCGTTGAATAGAGGATTTGTTGATTGGGTAATCGTCACAGTTAAGACCTAGTGCTTCCACTACAGCTTGAACTACATAAACAGAATCTCGAATGCTGAGTTGACATCTGTCTAAAGTCGCAACCAATTTTGGCGTGATGAAATTTTTTCTTACTCTTTTTGCTACTGCACTTAAAGAGCGAATTGATTGAGAAGTGGAAGGAGTCGGTTCGTTCAGACTTTCTTCAGAGCTTGCAGATTGGTCATGTAGTTCTGTATGTGTCATATCCTTGTAAGCAGCAACAGATGTCGATAAGCCATCTGAGGGCATTTGTTTTAATCTATGTTTCTCTTTTGCTGGTTGTCAGTTGACAGGCGACGGTCGTGGCGTCCTTTTTTCTTTTCGTGAATAAAAATCAAAATAAATGCAAATAGCCTTAAATATGTGTTGAAATTGATTTGTTATACATTTTTTTAACACATGCAATACTTTTTTATAATTTTTTTTTGTTGTTTGAGCTAATGCAGAACTGTCGTTGTCGCTTTCATTATAATCAGTCGTCGGTGGCAATTATCGTCAAGCTTCAGTTTTTCGCCGTTGTCGTTCGCAGTCGTCGTTTTGAATGTGGCCGCGCTATATTTCTGTATAAAGCTACACGGCGTTTCGTTGTTGTTCTAATACAGAAGGTGGCGCCACTGACGAATGAACATTTAATATAAGAATTTAATAACAATGTGATCCATATGGAACAATTTGTTGTTTCGAAAGAGCATTTGCGTGGTATTTGGTGGTATTTGGGTTTCAAAGAGTTCTTTTGCACTTTGAGTTCTTAGTACACTTTATTTAGAATATAATATATAAAACCCAAATCGTGAAAAACTGTTTATAGAACACCTCATTTGAAATAAAAAGAATGTGATCGAATGTTAACCGTTGAACCTGAACCAACTTGTTTCCAAAGTAATTCGGCACGGTTTAGAGTTTTCGTAATGAGCTTATATTTTTTTATTGAGTACTAGCAGACCCGGCAGACGTTGTTCTGCCTGACCAGCAAATACATTCAGGGATATAACGAATTGAAATATTACTTAGCTTGTGGTCTTGGAACTGCCCACTTTTCCAAAGAATTTACAAATGTAGCCTATGTATGTCGTACCCAACGAAGATTTTAACGTATTGGAAAAGTTTAAAACAGATCAACCATAAACTTTGGACATTATTGAAGTACAAACAAAGCACTGAATACAAAAAATGTGGGCGTGGCACCGCCCACATTTCCCAAATTATATAATTCTTGACCAAGGGACACACATATCCAAAAATCATTAGCTTAGACCAAAAATATTCAAAGTTATGATGATTTAAATTTTATATAGCCTGGGGGCGTGGCACAACAATCTTCTGAACCAATCTGGAAATTTAGAGAATATCGACCATAAACTTTGAACTTATTGAAGTACAAACAAAACACAAAAAATGTGGGCGTGGGACCGCCCACTTTTCCCAAATTATATCCATCTTGGCTAAAGGACACACATATCCAAAAATCTTTAATTTAGACCCAATATGTTCAGAGTTATGAAGAATTTAAATTTTATATAGCCTGGGGGCGTGGCACCGTCTACTTTTCCAAAAATTGATATAGCCTGAATCGTAAACAATAACTTCTTAACCAATCTTGAAAGTTTAAAAGAGATCGACCATAAACTTTGGACATTATTGAAGTACACACAAAACACAAAAAATGGGGGCGAGGCACCGCCCACTTTTCGAAAAATGTATAAATCTTGACCAAAGGACACACATATCTAAAAATCATTAATTTAGACCAAATATGTTCATAGTTAGGACGATTTGAAATTTTATATAGCCTGTGGGCGTGGCACCGCCCACTTTTCCAAAAATATATACAACCTAAATCCTACACAATAATCTTCTAAATCAAAGTGGAGAGTTTAAAAGAGATCGACCATAAACTTTGGATATTATTGAATTACAAACAAAACACAAAAAATGTGGGCGTGGCACCGCCCACTTTTCGAAAATTGTATAAATCTTGACCAAAGGACACACATATCCAAAAATCATTAATTAAGACCAAATATGTTCATAGTTATGACGATTTGAAATTCATAGCTATGACAATTTGAATTTTTATATAGCCTGAGGGCGTGGCACCGCCCACTTTTCCAAAAATATATATAGCCTATGCTTTAACTCGTGATCCCAAGAATATACTGTGAAAATTTCATAAAAATCGGTTGAGTACTTTGGACGCCTATAAAGGACACACAGACACACAGACACACATTCATTTTTATTTATAAGATATTTGATTAAGGAGAACCGATCTGAAGGGTATGCGTTACAAAAAAAAGACTTCTAAAAATAAGGGACACCCTAATACATATGTTTACTCACGCTTTGCTAGTGAGTGGTTAGAAAAATTCATTGTTATACATATTGACATTATGTAGAACAATTCATTCTTCATGGATTTTTGGCACGCGTGGTCGCAGTAGCAAAGGGAAGTAAATTTGTATTTTTACATGAAAATTTTGTGTCTAACCTTATTTTTTCTTTCTTTTCAGGTCGGCATGGACACATGGAGGCAGATTTGGTGGATCGCCTGGGCTGATTGACAGGATTGGGGTAAGTTTTTATTTTGCGCTGCCCGAAATACTGTATCGTTTCGGTAGCAGCGCAATTTACTTGAAAAAATTGTGTCTCAAATGCTGTGGCGGCCGGCCTATATCAATATCGACTGGCGAACGAACTTCACTATTGGCTCGTAGTAAGAAATTTTCTCCACGATAAACTTTCGCTAGCGGCCGTTTGCTGTGGTATAAAAACCGTGCTGAAAAGCGAAATTTCAAATCACATTTTATATTGATTGTGTCCTCGCGTGTCTTTCGCAATCGGCTTTCGTCTAGGAACTCTATTTGGACTGGTGGTGTGACTGTGAGTGGTTTCACATCCGTAGGTGGTACAAAATGGCGTACGTTCTCAGGTGAATTTTCGGCGCTACCAGTTATGCCTCCATCGATTTGTGTCATTGTAGTTGTGACTTTCGGTCGCATTATATCAATCACATAGGAAGTTCTTTGTTGAAGCACCATTGGCGCTTCCACCAAACTAAATACGTAGTAAAGTACTGAGCTCGAACTTTGCATAGACAACTCGCCTGTGTCAATTTGTATTTGTGAATGCATTTTGTGTCGTACAGGCGATAGATCGGTTGTAAGGAATACTTGGTTTCGTAGATTACTTGGAACACTAATGTTGAGACTAACATTTTGCAGAAAAACATTATATGGATTATTTACTTTTCCAGAAATACATTTATTAATGGACCGAAATCGCCCGTCTTTAGGTTGTTACTTATGAAGGATTTGCAAAGTGTCTCTAGACGTGAATCCAAACTCAACCGATCTTCGCTATCATCGGGCATTGCTATATGATAATTTACTAGTGCATTCCAGTACGACGTGTCATCTTGTGGTATATGTCCATGGCCAACAAAACGTCGTAGTAGCCCATTCTCGGAGAGGTTGGCGTGCCTGCTGACGTTGATTCCTACTGCTGCTAATGTCGGGATCGTCGCGTTTTTCCCTGTGTTTCGAAATGGACTTTGCACTTTGGTTTGTGAAAGAAAAAACATTTTATTTTTATATTGGTAATATCTAAGAAGTTCTTTATACACAGCGTTGCACTGCTTGGGGGGTCTGCCTATATCGGAGTAATACAAGTTTTACAATGCGGCATATAAGCAGAACGCCTACAATTGTTGGATTGCAGCATGCATTTATGTGCTCAAGCTTTTATTGTCAGCTGCCCATTAATTAATTGCATCAGTACATTTCATAGCAGCCGTACACTCAGGTTGTATAGAAGCGGGTGTCAATCTTATTGACGCGGTGGATATACGTTGCTGCAGAGTAAAAGAGGTTGCCATTGGTATGGCTGCAGATTAAGACGTCCAACATTTGTTATAACCCCAACACGTTTGCCTGTAGACCCGTGTGGAAAGTTGGAGTGAGAAGATGATGCAAATCGATTGCAATTGTTAGGTTGTGGGTTCGTCAAACTACAAATATTACGAACACTGGAGCGTGGGAACGATCTGAGTCTCAGGTATGGGATATTTGGAGTAAACAGTAGCTAATCAAACATGGCGTAAGTAACTTAAGTTAAATAGATACCTTCAAATACGTATCCGCGGGGATATGAAACACAGAATCGTCCGGGGGATGGCGTCATGGCGCGCGTGGTCCAAACCCAAAAAAACCCATTCCGATAAAGCTGGAATTTTTCCATTATTAATTTTATGTTTATGGAAAGGGTGTAACTCGTTTTTTTCCAAATCGGTGTTAATTTTTGATGATAGATTATCAATCCTCAGTTGTGATCTTATTAAAATGCCATAAAACAAATATTTTGTTTACCTTTTGTTTTTTAGTAATAGAGGTATTAGTATGTATGTATTTTCGTTTTGGAATTTATAATATGTGTTTGCCACTGTTCTGTTCAAAGTCATGTTTCATGCCATAGTCATGTTTGTCAGACTGTCCGCCCGTCTGTCCGAATGCAATTTTAGATAACTATAGGGCACAACGAGGAGATTTTCGTGTTATGCTCACATATCGCGGTTTAGTTGGAGGCGTTGTGGCTCTGCCAGCCCATCAATTTCAGACGAAAAATTAGTATCGTTCTACACGGAGTTAAAATATATCTATTCTAAACAAGGTAGAATTGACAACTGAAATATTTTTGTAGGAGTTCTTACTTCAAAAAAAGTATAAACCAACGAATTTACTTTTACTGGCCCACGTACAATATTTGGGCCCCATACAATTTTGTATGAAAAAGTCAAACCGTATTTGCAAAGATAAAAAATTATTATTATACAAATTCATAAACTATCTAATAAGCTCACTTTTGCCACCAAGTGCTACTTTGGAGTCTACCTCTTTAAAGACCTTGACCGCAAAGAACAAGCATACATACATATGTATGTATATATTAGTATAGCAATGAGTTGGGTCACTGTTTACGACTATCATCAAATTCTCAAAGGTGTTGGGAGGAGTACCAAAATCACTTCTCGGTTCAAATGAAAATCGGCCTCCGGAGAATAAATACTGTTGTTATTTTGAAAAATATTTGCAAAAAAATCCGAAGAACTAATCGGAGGCGTTGCCGACCATTGTCCACGATTTAAAAAAAAATAACGCGATCCCGTCTTCTTGGTACAGAAATTGTTTCATTCGTTTCCAATTATCTAGCAAACTACTCAAAAAATTGATCTCGTAATCGGATTATTATTTATGGGTACTGGGCGCTTCTATTGATACCTCTCCCTGCAAATTTTGTACGTGTTTTAGCACTCGGTTGCAGTCGTAAACAATTACCACGATTTGGTATTTATCATTGGTATTTATCAAATAAAAATAACGAACTGAGGAAAATTAAACATTTTAAATCGAACGGGTTAACATTTTATTTCCATTTGACGCTAAAACTCCTACAGCAAAGAGAGAACTGTCAAGTTCGCTACTACTTTGTTTGATATACTTTGGGTGCATATTTGAAAAGGCCACTGTGTCAACTTCATATTTTACATACATATAAATTCACTATATACCTGGGTGCCAACTCCTCTCGTGTCATGGAGCTTGCGTAATACATTGTACAGAGATTTGATGTAGTCTTCTAGCGTGACGGTTGAAAGCGAGCTGACGGTAGAAGAAACACTTGATAGGCTAGCTGAAAATAGGCCTGACACAAATAGTCCACATAAACCAGGGTACTGTCCCATTGTATCCACGGCGAACAGTGGCATCAATTGATCTCTTGATTGTATTCTTCCTTCCAGTAGGGGATCACAATCTTTGTAGTAGTGAAATATTGCCAAGCCACTGAATAAAGTGCTGAAACTTAGTGCACTCAAAATCGGCAAATTCCACCATAGAGCCGCTTGTGCACTTTCCAAATTTCGCACACTTAACAGTCGTTGCACTTGCACTTGCACTTGATTGACACCGTATAATGAAAGGTATGTGCTGCTATAGTCAACTGGTTTTATGGCTGTGCTGAAGTATACACGGTTGATATCTTCTTCAAAATGTAAGGATGAAATTCGATCTTCGCGCTCTGCACCGACTAGGGATACCCGCCCATTGCTATAGCCAACGGCCAACACGGCTTCACCCAATTGCCAACCGAGTGAACGTACGGCAATATCTTCGCCCAGTGCCAATTCACCCGCCGTATACAACTGCACCTCTATCGGTGCCATATGCTATCAAATCCATTTTGGTGCTCCATTCCATATGCTCCACAGCACCATTTGTTTCATTGAAGCGTAGCTTAACCATCTTGCGTTAAGATTAATGTTCGCGAAATTCTCCGCACACCGATTTAGAATCGAAACGAGTTACCAACTTTGGGTGGGACTAATTCTACATATGTATAAGCTAGAGGGTATTGTTAAAACCCCACATAACAAAAAGCAGCTTGATAAATCACATAAACGGGGGCGCGCTGTACCTTTCACTAAAATCCAACCCGCATGAAAACCTGCAAAGAAAGAAAAAACATTTTATTTTTATATTGGTAATATCTAAGAAGTTCTTTATACACAGCGTTGCACTGCTTGGGGGGTCTGCCTATATCGGAGTAATACAAGTTTTACAATGCGGCATATAAGCAGAACGCCTACAATTGTTGGATTGCAGCATGCATTTATGTGCTCAAGCTTTTATTGTCAGCTGCCCATTAATTAATTGCATCAGTACATTTCATAGCAGCCGTACACTCAGGTTGTATAGAAGCGGGTGTCAATCTTATTGACGCGGTGGATATACGTTGCTGCAGAGTAAAAGAGGTTGCCATTGGTATGGCTGCAGATTAAGACGTCCAACATTTGTTATAACCCCAACACGTTTGCCTGTAGACCCGTGTGGAAAGTTGGAGTGAGAAGATGATGCAAATCGATTGCAATTGTTAGGTTGTGGGTTCGTCAAACTACAAATATTACGAACACTGGAGCGTGGGAACGATCTGAGTCTCAGGTATGGGATATTTGGAGTAAACAGTAGCTAATCAAACATGGCGTAAGTAACTTAAGTTAAATAGATACCTTCAAATACGTATCCGCGGGGATATGAAACACAGAATCGTCCGGGGGATGGCGTCATGGCGCGCGTGGTCCAAACCCAAAAAAACCCATTCCGATAAAGCTGGAATTTTTCCATTATTAATTTTATGTTTATGGAAAGGGTGTAACTCGTTTTTTTCCAAATCGGTGTTAATTTTTGATGATAGATTATCAATCCTCAGTTGTGATCTTATTAAAATGCCATAAAACAAATATTTTGTTTACCTTTTGTTTTTTAGTAATAGAGGTATTAGTATGTATGTATTTTCGTTTTGGAATTTATAATATGTGTTTGCCACTGTTCTGTTCAAAGTCATGTTTCATGCCATAGTCATGTTTGTCAGACTGTCCGCCCGTCTGTCCGAATGCAATTTTAGATAACTATAGGGCACAACGAGGAGATTTTCGTGTTATGCTCACATATCGCGGTTTAGTTGGAGGCGTTGTGGCTCTGCCAGCCCATCAATTTCAGGGGTTAATGGGATGAGAAGTGGCCGTGACTCCGTTATTTCGGTACTGCGTGAGTTTTCATGGGTTCCACTCGCATGGCAAGAGTTCCTTCTCTTGATTATTGAACTTTTTCGGTAATTGTATACCACAACTGTCAACTGCTAAAACACTTCCGAAAATGTCAGGAAGGGTGTCAAACGACGCGTTTTGGCCTTAGTGACAATATTTCGAAGGCGGAAGTTCGATACTCTCGTTAGGTCGAGAGATATTTGCAATTAAAGTTTGGAAGTTTTAGGGCGTGTGCATACATCAGTTAGAATAGCTATGTATATTATTAATCCTTGTAGATCAATACTCATATTTCTTATTTTCAGGTATATATGATTAAATTGCGGTATGATGGATAGGTGTCCTCCAGGGCGAGTGACACTGGTAATTTTTATAAACATGTTTATGTATTAGAATTTTGGGGTATGCATGCGAGGGTGGGTCCATCTGCTGCCAACTTGTCGTGGCAGATGGATAGATTTTCGGTGGCAGAAAGGTTCGCCTTACTGCGTTAGGTTTTCTCTGGCCTCGTTTGCGAGTGCAATTAGGTTTTCTTTGGCAGAATGGGTCGACCTTCTGCGTTAGGCTTTCTATTGTCCTCGTTAGGGGTAGCGAGTGAAGGGTGGAAGTTTGGGATATGGGAGATGGTAGGGTCTTGGTTGGAGGTGGAGTGGATTGGTGGGATGAGGCAGCGGGCCTCTCGCCATCCATTCCTTCCATAGTGAGCAGAATCAGTTTGACCAACGGTCTTCTGATCTGACCCTTTTCGGTGACGAGGTCCACTACACGCACTCGGTTATCTTCGCCGGGGTGTACGTGGGTAACTCGGCCGAGCCTCCATTCATTCGGAGTCAAGTTGTCTTCTTTGATGACAACAAGATCTCCCACCTTAATGTTTTGTTTCGGATGCTTCCACTTCACTCGTTTTTGAAGTTCGGATAAGTATTCCACTTTCCCTCGCCTGCAGAAGTGGTTGCTTTGATATTGCGCAGGCCTGCGCTCTCTTGTCCTCCACGGAAGTATAGTATTATGGTATTCGTGTTCTTGCACTGGCCATTGTGAGTTGTCTTCTTGTAACCAAGAAGGTCCCTGCCACCCCAAAGAATTGTAGAACGACACTATATTTCTGGTTGGATTGGGTGCGTCTACACGCCCGATTAGTATCCAACCGAACACCGTTTCTTGAGCGAGAAGCGTACTTAGTACATTCTTTTTTAGTCCGCTCCGTATTAATTGCGGATATATATCTCCGCCAAGTATGAGATCTACCTCTTCATTAACGTAGAATCTCTTATCTGCCAAGACTAAGTCTGGGAATGCCTGCATAGTCGTTGCGTCGATATGGCAGGATGGCAAATTCCCAGTTAGTTTGGCTAGAATTAGCACAGAAGTTTTTAGGCTAAAGCAAGGGTCCACTGGTGAACGGAGTTCAATGTGGGAGGCCGCCTTGACTTGAGCCGACACAGCATTAGTGATACCCGAAACTTGGGCATGCATCCTTTTTGCTGGTAAATTGATTCGGCGTTTTAGTCGTTCTGAGCCAGAATCGATAAGTGCTCTTGCTGGGAAGTCTGTACCATTATGATGAATGGTGACTCGAGCTGTCCCTAGCAGCACACCTGCACTTGAATGTACATGGTAGGATTTTACATTTCGGTAAGAATCCGAGCTTGAGTTTGAAACTTCCCGTCTCTGTTGTGCCTGTTGAGAAGTAGAGGCAGCATTATCAGCATTGTACTGATTCGGGCTGCTAGTTGCCTGCGTCTGTAGAGACTCCGCATGCAGGAGCGTATGATGTCGAGAGTGGCATTTGTTGCAGTCGTACGAACTGCTGCACTTCGACACTGTATGTCCTGGGGATAGGCAGTTTAGGCAGCCCTTGGTGGATTTAACGAAATTAATTCTCTCCACCGGCGTTAATTTCAGAAACCTGGGACAATTTCGCAATCTGCGGGAATTTGATTTACATTTTGTGCACAGTAACTTTGTGACATTTGCTTGGTATGCACCAAGTCTTTTTGTAGGAGTTTCGTTGGCAGGTCGCATACTCTGCGGTTTCTGCGCTTTCGAAGAAGCCCCTATGAACTCAGACACTGTTTCAAGTGTCTGGAAGCGGTTGGACAAAAATTTGTCCATATCCTCCCACTTGGATATTTCCACTTTATGGTCTATGCTTTGTTCCCATAGACCGAGCGTACTTTCCGGCAATTTCGTTGAGCAAAAGTATGTAATAATTGCGTCCCAGTTGGAAGTGTCAATTTTATGACTTCGCAAGGACGAAAGGCAATTATTTATTTCGCGTTGCAATGTTTTAATTGCGCTACCACACTCACTCTCTACCTTTTTTAAGTTGAACAAAATTTGGAGTTGCGAGTTTACAAGTATACGTTTATTTTCGTATCTCTCGCATTAGTTTCTCCACGCGATATTGAATCCCTCATTTGTAAGCGGACATTTTTTCACTATATCCTTTGCCTCACCTTGTGTCTTGTTGTTGAGGTGGAAAAGTTTCTCAACAGGTGTTAGGCGCTTATTTAAGATATAAATGGCAGTGAACATGTCACGAAATGTTGGCCATGACAAGTAATCGCCCTTGAAAACTTCAGTATCGCAAGGAGGCAGGCGGATACTGTGCTCAAATTCGGGCTTTTCTTCCGTTTTGGTATCAGCTTTTGTTAACGCCGCTTGGCGTGTAGCCATGTCTGACATGCAGCGTAAATAGATGGCGTATGCCTTTTTGTATTTTAATTTAACTGATACAATGTCAGAAGCTTCCAACTTATTGGAGTTTAACAACTCATCTTGGGCCGTTCTCGTTTTCCTCCACATTGACTTCAAGTCCTCTTGTTGAAGGCCAAGAGTAAACTTGGTGTGGGCGGAATCCTCTATTTCATTTGTTATGGTCTACTTCCAACTTATAGTCATTTTTTCTCTTATTGAATTTGATTGGTATGACTCACTGCGGTTGGATAGGTGACAGTTTAGGTTCACCCTGCGGTTTGATATAAATCGATAGATTCTGGGAAGTGGCGTGATTTTTGCCGAGGTGGCAGCACCAAATGTTCCATAAAATGGAAAAAGGCACCAATAACGGAACTTTTAATTTCCAGACAAACAAGTGGGTGGTGTGTTCTCGGTGTGGCCAGAAATAAAAAAAGTAGGGTAAACCAGATTGCCCGAAAAATGACAAATTGAATTAAATGGGCATTTGATATTAAGTAAACAGCGCTTAATTTTTATGTTGGGAATTAACGTATATCATTGGGTAACTTATATTAATTCATCAATTGGTAGGGTGGGAGACGCATGGAATCCCGTCCTGCTTCCTGATTCCTGACCCTGACTCGATGAATAACTCATTATATCGCCAAAACAAGGTGCAACCAAAATGGACAGTAAGTATTAGTAATTGGTAAAAAGCATTTGTAAGGTGGAAGTTTAACCATTTTAACGTCGGCAATATTCGTGTATCATAGTATTATCCATGGCAGGGTCGGGTAAGGAGTTCCCGCGGACCACCACGGGAACACACCAAGCATAAGTTCTAGAACCTTCCTTTTTTTTGCGCGCCAACGAAAGCGTGCCTTTAGGGTTTGGACTTAGTTAAAATTGTAGTAATTTCAATACTAAATGCACTTTACACAAATCTACTACGCTTTATGTTCCCATTTAATATTACCATAACTTGATTTTTTTTTGATAAGTTAAAATGTTCCCTGACTTCAAACTTTCTCGTAAAATAATTAAACATTGTTAATATTCTCTAATTTCGACTTTATTCCATACGTGAAAATTCACCTTTAATAAAACTAACTAAAGATCAAAATAGTAGTAAAAGTAAAAGTACTAAATTCCTTTTTCTTTAAAGCTTTAAAATAAAAGTGTAATTACCGAACTTTCACTTTAAGTAGTGTCTACAGAGTAACTATCATGAAATCTACTAAACCGTTGTAAAATCATATCTCCTACTTTAAATTTAATAACATATTGTGTTTTTTTTTGTGTTTCGGAATGAGTACTGTACTCTTACCACATTTAGTAGTACAATAGGGGCCCTAAAATAGTAACAAAAGTCCGAACCCTGATGGCAACCACCAATTGGAGTGGCAACGATCACGCCACCTCGAGCTGGATAGCGGAACTTTTCCACTGCGCAGTCGCCATCTCTAAAAATTGCCCTAACACCATAGGCAACATTCGCTTGACAATTTCCTTTTAAATGTGCGGTGGTCTTAAATTGGAACGGTCGTGTGCGCAGAAGCGTTAGTGAACGAAAGAAAAATTTTTTTCAAGTGATAAAAGAAAAGGAATATATACAAAGTTCATTAAAATAAATGAAAAGTGAAACGAGTTGCCCAAAATCATTCTAATTCATATAATTCGTGGATTCTAGTTAATTTTCGTAACAAAAACGCGAGTGGAAGCAGATGAAAAATCGTGCTAACCGAAAGAAAATGCGGTATTCTGCATTTATGCCCAAACTTTAACGGGAAGAAAAGGAAAATTAAAAAGAAAACTTGCAATTTGTAATTGTTTACAACAGTGCAACCAAAAATCTGTGATGAATTACGTATATTGGGGTTATGGTTTCGATTGCACTCTTTTGCGGAACTCGTTTGCTAGTTTGGTAATCTTGTGAGAAGTAATTTTCAATAATATAAGGGCTCACGGACAGTTAACAGCTAATATAATCAAGTGAGCGTGTGTCCAAGCAGGATTTATATTAGCAGTTTCATAATTTCATTCGAAACTACATTTTAAAAGAACTACATTCAATGTGCCATTTCATCTGGAGATAAGGCTCGCCGGGGTGTGCAGTTGACAACAAAATTAAACGCAGTATCCAGGATCCCCTCTAAAATAAAGCCAGGTGAGTACCCATTGAAAATAATTTTTTTTGGATTTGCCTACTAACCCCAAACACTTAGCGTTTTTCTCATCTTTGACTTACACTCAATTTCTCACTATATACGCTGCCGCGAAAAGCTAAATTGTTTATAAAAATATAGGCATTTCTGAACACTGTGACGCATGTATAATATAAATTTATAGCGTTTTAGTATTATCAAATTAAAAATAAAAATAAAAGGGTTCGATTTGTTCTAGTTTCCGGACAGCTTATTATATTTCAAACAGATATTACTAATTTTTTTTGTAATATGTTAATAAATACTTGGTTGGCACTTATTTTCCTAAACAGTTCCCACTATTTTCTTTTACAAAACCTGTAATTCTGCCGGAGGCTCAAACTTCTCTCTTAAAGTACGTGTAACTTTAAACCATACTTCTGATTCAACCCAAATTTTCCAAGGACACTCAGAAAACATGTATATTTCCATTAGTGTAGCTATTTCAAAATATTTTTTTTGTTGGAGATTGGCCTATTAATCCCAAAACATGGACATAGTGTCCGTCCACTGGCGCTGTCCGGATACTGGTACAGTTTCCCATGCCACGCGAAAGCAAAACATTCCTTCGTCATAAAGAAACCTTTGTCATTATTAGGGCATATTTTACGTTTGTAATCATCATTTTTATTTCATTTTATAAATATCTCTTAATTATAGGCGCCAACATCACCTACCACCATCACAGACTACCATCGCCAATACAATAGCGCTCCACCATCGCGTGCGCCACTACAATAGCGCGCGCCACTACAATAGCGCGCGCCAGTACACTAGCGCTCCACCATCGCGCGCGCCAATACAATAGCGCGCGCCAGTACAATAGCGCTCCACCATCGCGCGCGCCAATACAATAGCGCCCAACAACAACAACCACCAGAATTGACTACAACGGGGGCCGCCCACATATAGGCCCGCCGTTCCACCAGCATCGATAACCACCAGCGCGCGCCACCACCGTAACAGCGCACAATTATCGCGCAACAACAACAACAACAAGGTAACAACAACAGCAACCGGGTGTAACACCGGCAGCAACAACCAACCACCAGCAGAGACAACAGCGGGGGCCGCCCTGATATAGGCCCGCCGCATTAAACTAACAACAACAGCGGGGCCGCCCACATATAGGCCACCGCCCAACAACAATTACCACCAGAAGTGACGATAGCGGGGCCGCCCACATATAGGCCACCGCCCAACAACAGCAACCGGTTGTAAAACCGGCAACAACAACAACACCACCAGCAATAACAACAACGGGGGCCGCCCACATATAGGCCCGCCGCACAACTACCAACAACAACAACAGTAGCGCCCCACCAACGGCCTACTGCAACAACCGGGTGAGACCCAACCAACATAGTTGCGACATTTTCCTTATGTATAAATTTAGACTTTTAGTTATACTTATATATACTATTATTATTATTATTCAAAGTTGTAGTTTGCAATGAAAATCATAAGCTAAGCGACTTAAGAGCTTTGGCAACGATGGCCTTAAGCCATGTACATTGAAGTTTCAGATACATTTAGTTTGTCTTTAGTCTAGAATGATTAGACAGTTTTAGCATAGGATTTCTATATGATATGCAATCGGTTATTGTAGGAATATTTAATAAGATTTTTTTAAATGGTGGGTTCTAAATTACCACCCCTATTATGAAGAAACCTAGATAGGAAATTAGTAAACGTAAAAGAACTGAAGTATAACTTAGGTTACCCCGAACAAATTAAACCGAAAGATATGTAATCGAGGAAGGAAAATTTTAAATTATTAATTGAAGAAATGAAGTTAATAGAAGCAAATTATTGACAGGATCCAATAGAATAAAGTAAATTACATATTACATAAAATAAAATAAAATAAAATAAAATAAAAATAAATAACTAAAGGCCGCCAATAAAATAACATAATAATAGATAAACAATACCTAAGATAACTTAATAATATAACAACAATAAGGGAAAAATAAGAATAAGCAAACAAAACCAAAAATATAAGTAAATAAGCAAACAAAGGTAAAATACCTTAACGAAAATTTAATTAAAAGATTTAAATAGAGAGGTAGTTTGAAAGAAAGGAAAAGATAGAATAGGAATGTAATTTATAAAAAAATAAGAAAAAAAAAGGGTTTAACTAAACACAATGTTTTTTTTGAATAAATAATTATAAAACTAAGTTAAGTAATGAATTATAAATAAAAATTATAATTAAATGGGAGTGCTGGCGTTCCATATTATTTAGAAGAGGCATAGGATTTTTTGGAAAGGGGCCATCGAGATTAGGTGCGTCGATGGCCATGGATGAGGGTGGGCCAAGCACCGGGCGTCGCAACAACACCCGCGGCGCCCCCTTTTTTGTTCGGCCTTATTTTTTTTGGTTTATTGTTTATTTAATTTCTTTTTCAGCTGTGGTAATCGGTCGTTTCCGATTCGTTTGATTTTTCAGGTTTTTTTTTTATTTACTGGATTTTATTTTGCATTCGTTTTATTTAAATACTTATTAGATTTTTGAGTTAGCTTCGGTTAATTTTGAATTTTTCGTTTAATAGTTTGTTTGAATTTTGATTTAAATTTTAGTTGCCCGTTTTTTTTTGGTTTTCTTGGGCTTTTGAATTTTGAAATGTCAACGGTCTGTCCGTGGCATCCGGGTTTAACCGGATGTTGTTTTAAAAGTCGTTTTGACGCGGTTTTTGCGTTTTCCCCGCGTTTTCAAAGGCATGATATGACCTTTTCTCTGTTTATGGCGCAGGACGGTAAGGTTGGCAAGAGCCCACCCCAGCCGACAATGACTAGCCACAGTGCGACCTCAGATCATGCCGACCGCCTTCCTTACTGCTCCATGATGACGCGTTTCCATAACAGATGGCGCCCAACGTGGGGCCCGAGGCGCTGGCCTCGATGACTTTTCTGGTCGATTTGTGAGGTTTCACCATCTCGTATGTCCCAGGTAGGCAAGCCCAGTAGCCGCCACCTGCGTTGCGACGGGATGGTGGGACTGATCAGGTCGTCCGGATGGGTCTTCGGGTTCAGTAGCTGAGGGCTCCACGAGACTGCACGTCATGTCCACCGGAAGTTTTTGCATTTCACCCGGTGAGGCAGTGCTAAACGCACTTAGTTTTTTTGTAGTATACATATTTTTTTTGTCCCGGGTCTGTTGTCCGATGTCGGCTTCGGGAAAAATAAATATGTCCGCTAAGTGGGGTTTAGAGTTTTCAGGGATTTTTTTTTAACTTTTTGTTTTGCCGAACGTGTTGTATTGTTTTGTCTTCGTTTTTTTTTGCACTTTTTTTTTTTGTAGGGATCTCTACTCATCCGACCAGTCTCAGGTGGCAGCCTTCAGCAGCCCTTGCATTGTGGAAGGAGGAGTGGGGACCCGAATAACCCCCTTCCCAGCTGCGCAAGTCTGGGGAAATGCGGCATCTAGCTGCATCCTTTCATTGCGGCGCAGCTGAGGAGGGGTAGAAACTAGATTTTCAGTTTTTTTGTCATTTTCGATCTACAGCACCTCGGCAAGTCTCAGGCGGCAGCCTTTAGCAGCCCCTGCATTGCGGTCGGGAGTGCTGGAGTCCAAATAAGTTTGAACTTTTTCAACTGCGCATGTCTGGGGAAATTCGGTACCTAACCGAATCCTTTCATTGCGGCGCAGCTGAAGAGGTGTAAAGTAAAATAAATTTTCAGATTTCTTTTTGTCAATTGCGGTCTACAGTGCCTCGGCAAGTCTCAGGTGGCAGCCTTTAGCAGCCCCTGCATTGCGGTCGGGAGTACTGTAGTCCAAATAAGTTTAACTTTTTTTTTCAAAATTTTCGCCATGGTATACCCACATGTCTCAGGGCGAGGTGTCCTTAAGACCACCCCTGCATTGCGGTAGGTGTACCTGGTTATGTCCTTGTCAAATGTTTTATGTTTGTTTTTTTCCATTATACCTATGCCTTCTAATGATGGGATGTCAGCATTCCCATTGAACATCTAAATACACATACCAATATCTTTTTTCAAAACTACACATCGTATTTCATTGCATTTTGACTTTCAAACGTATATTAACTAATCCAACTTTCTTTCAGCATATATTGTACACGTATATATATACATTTTTTTTTTTGAAAACTTTATTATATTTTTTTTTACGGAAAAGTCGTTACGATTAGCGACTTGATTAACGTAGACGTAATCAACCATACTTTTTTTTACGCGAATCGTCGGTATTATAGGGTAGGGAGGGTGAATTTTTACTTTGTGCCTTCCAACCGCCCCTTGTAACCGAAAGCAATACTTAGACATTTTTTTTTATTGACCAATTTTCTTTTATATAGCCAGTTCCTAGTAGACATGGAACAGTCAGCTGAACGCATGACTACTAGAAATTCTAACCGAGGAAGTGGGGGTAAACCTAGAGGTCAGGGTAGAGGGGCATTTCCAAAACAGCCCACAAATCGGCCTTTAGTGATGCATTCTCCAGTAGGTAGTCCGGGTAGAGGAGATCCGACTGGGACAGTTTTGAACCCTGCTTCCAACCACAAAATGGATAGACCAGCTAGTACTAATATCCTTGACTCGTCCATGGCCGCAGACCCCATGCAGAATATTTTTGACCCTTCCACTAACGTGTTGTCAGGTATACAGGAGGCATCTGGAGTTTTGCTACAAAACTCTATACCTCTTAACACTTTAGGTGATAGGCGAACTCCGCGGAATATTGTCGAGGCCCCTCCTGAAGACTCGTGGGTGAACGTGCTACATCAGCTGTTCAGGACTTCTCAGGAGGAGATGCGTAGCGAAATGAGAACGATCAGGGAGAATATGGACCTACTTAACGCTGCAGTGACATCGTCGCAGGGCGGTGCGACCTATTCGAGGAACCCCAATAGGGATGAAAGGAACCGGGCCCAGACCTTTGTTAGTAACCAAGCCAACATAGTTTCGAACAACATGGCGGTGAAACCACAAGAGTGGAAGGTCTCCTTCGATGGTACTGGGAGCGTAGCAGACTTTTTGTTTAAGTTAGACACCTTATGTGAGCGGACTCAGTGTTCTGATGACCAGCTAATGGCAAGCTTTCACTTATTTTTGTCAGGGCGGGCCGAGGAATGGTACTGGCTGTTCACCAAGCAGAACCCAAATGCGAATTACCCTTTTTTGTGTTATTCTTTGAAGCGTGAGTTTGGAACATTGAAAAGTGACCACGAGATCATGATGGAGATCTCAATGCGGAAGCAAAAGCTGAGTGAGTCATACGATGTGTTCCACACTGACATAGTAGCACTCAACGCGCGCCTTAGAGAACCAATGTCAGAAGCCCTACTGATTGATATAATAAAACGGAACGTCAACAGTAGTTTGAAGCTGATGCTTTTCAACGCAGAGGCAAGGACATTGCATGATCTGCGCGATATAGCACGAAAAGGTGAACAAGTGCTGAGGGAGAGTAAAATTCTTGGAACAACTTATACCGGACGACATGTTAATGAAGCCCGAGCGATGACACCTGATAGGAGGATGGAAAGCGAGGATTGCGAAGCTGACCCGCAGATCGAGGCTTTGGAGTATCGGCGCAATAGAAAACCGGACTATTCAGGAATACAGTGTTGGAATTGTCAGGCCCCATGGGCATTCATATATTTATTGTGAGGAACCCATTAGGAACCCTTTTTGCTTTAAGTGCGGGCATAGGGGCGTGTATACCCCAAAGTGTCCAAAGGACCATCGCCGGCAGGGAAACCAATATTCGAGCGAGAAGATGGGGGAAACTCGTTCGGTGCCATAGCCCCCATATCAGCCAGTACCCGAGGAATCGCCTCGAGTGCTGAACCAAGTGATAGGTCCTTCGCGAGCAGTGAGTTCCATGGAAGTGGTGAACTTTCGAGGAGTAATGGCACTCTTGCGAAGGAACAACCCAACGTTTTAGTAACTTTTCCTGATAGTTCAGATAGCTCCAATAGCTCAGATTCAGATAATCCAGGGCCGTCAGCTCAAATTTCAAAGCCAGTTCACATTTTGAAATGTCATAGCAGAGATGTTGCTTGTCAAGCGCATTTTCCACCTAGTTTGGAACAGAGGGTTACCAGTTACGAGCTAGTTAGGTCAAGAATTTTCGAAAATAGTCCAACGTCATGTGTATCAGATAATATTTTGAACTGTAGGAAGAGATATAATAATCGAGTACAGGAGCGTAAACTTTTGCAAAGCACCACCTTAGTTCTCACAGAGGATGAAAGGCCTCTGGTGCGAATAAAAATACAGAACAGTTTTATAGTAGGCTTGCTGGACTCGGGTGCTAATGTCTCTATCCTCGGGAAGGACTGTGAAGAGTTTTTGGATTCGATTGGGCTTAAGTACCACCCACTACAGGCTTTTGTATACACGGCGGGTGGCGCCAAGCAGAAAATACTAGGTTCTGTTTCCTTACCTGTGACTTTTAAAAATACTACCAAGACAATACGTTTTTACCTTGTTCCTTCGCTTCTTCAAGAAGCCTATTTCGGAGTTGATTTTTGGAGAGCTTTCGCGCTAGCGCCGGATATTTTTCCCAGTGTAGCATGTCTAGAGATTAGCGAAGAGAAGGAACAAGGACATAATTTCCATGATTTAACAACCAAGCAGAAGGTCGAGCTGCAGAACGTAGTAGAGACGTTTCCGTCATTTGAGAAGTTAGGTCTGGGTCAAACAAAGCTAGTCGAACACCATATTGACACGGGCGACGCGGTTCCAATAAAGAGCAAGCATTTCCCTCTTTCACCACCGAGGCAAGCCGAAGCTTTTAGTGAGATAGATAGGCTGCTCGAAATGGGAGTTATCGAGGAATCGAACTCGCCGTGGTGTAGTCCTGTGGTGTTGGTCCGAAAACCAGGGAAGGTCCGGCTTTGTATTGATTCGCCGTGGTGTAGTCCTGTGGTGTTGGTCCGAAAACCAGGGAAGGTCCGGCTTTGTATTGATTCCAGAAAAGTCAACGCGGTTACTAAAAAGGACTCATACCCGTTGCCGCATATTAATGGGCTGTTGAGTAGGTTGAAGGATACCCATTTCATCAGTGGTATCGACCTGAAGGACGCGTTCTTCCAAATCAAATTGACGGAATCATCGAAGGAAAAGACAGCGTTCGCAGTTCCGGGGAAGCCTCTCTACCACTTCAAGGTGATGCCATTCGGGTTATGCAACGGGCCGCAGACGATGAGCAGGCTGATGGACAAGGCCATTCCTTCGCGGTTGCGTGAGAACGTCTTCGTTTACTTGGATGACCTGATGGTATGCAGCACTAACTTTGAGGACCACTTGAGCTTATTAGCAGAGGTAGCAAAGTGTTTGAGGGACGCGGGCCTAACAATTAACGTTAAGAAGAGCAAATTTTGTCAGAAAGAAATTCGATATTTAGGGTACTTGATAGGTAGCGGGTGCTTGAAGGTAGACCCAGGGAAGATAGAAGCAGTTAAAAGTTTTCCAATCCCGAAGTCTCCGAGGCAGGTACGTAGGTTTGTAGGTATGGCGAATTGGTATAGGGCGTTTATTACAAATTTTGCTGATTTAGCAGGCCCTTTGACCGATTGCCTTCGAAAAAAACTAGGTCCATTCAAACTTACCCCTGAGGCAATAGAGGCTTTCGAAAAGCTGAAGGTAGCCTTGAGCTCCGCTCCTGTCCTGGCCCAACCCGATTTCTCGAAGGAATTTGTTATTCAGTGCGATGCGTCCAAAATAGGTGTGGGTGGTGTGCTATTCCAGGTCGACGACGAGGGCGCTGAGCATCCAATAGCGTTCGTTTCAAAAAAGCTTAACAATGCTCAGCGCAATTATACCGTGACCGAGCTGGAATGCCTAGCAGCCATAGTCAGTGTCAAACGCTTTCGTCCATACATTGAGGGTCTGCCATTTCGTATTATTACAGACCATTCGAGCCTCAAGTGGTTGATGACTCAAAAGGATTTGAGTGGTAGGTTGGCTAGGTGGTCGCTTCTGCTTCAGAGATATGACTTTAGAATGGAACATCGCAGGGGAACCCTGAATATTGTACCGGATGCTTTATCGCGCTTCGATGTAGACGCGCTGACCTATCCGAACACACCTCACGAAATAGATTTAGAGTCGCCAGAATTTGCAAGTGCCGCATACTCGGATCTAGTCCGAACCATTTTAGATAACAAAGAGGCACTACCGGATTTACGTGTAAACGAGGGCGTAGTTTTCAAAAGGGTTAAATTTCGTAAGGGTGTGGAGGATGAGGAGCATTCGCTATGGCGGTTATGGTTACCGACTGGGTTGATGAAGGAGGCAATACGACTTGCGCACGATGCGAACAAGAGCTACCACGGAGGATGGCAGAAAACTTTGGAGCGCGTTCGGCAGAAATACTTCTGGCCAAGCCAAGCTAAGGACGTCCGGGAGTATGTACGCAAGTGTGACATTTGCAAAGCGGTAAAAGCAACAAATCAACAAGCCAGGCCACCCATAGCGAATGCTTTTACTTCGGAAAGACCATTTCAGCGGTTCTACTGCGATTTCCTGGGGCCTTATCCGAGATCGAAGCGTCGAAATCAATTCCTTTTCATTTTATTGGACCATTTTTCAAAGTATGTTTGGTTGAAGCCCATGCAGAGAGCGACGACGGTAAACGTTATGAATTACTTCACTTCTGAAATTTTTCCAACTGTAGGGGTCCCTCAGTATATCCACAGCGACAACGGTAGACAGTTTATCTCGAAGGACATGAAACAGTTTTTAGAGAATTACGGGGTAACCCATATTAAGACAGGGCTATACTCGCCACAGGCTAACGCGTCTGAACGCGTAAATAGGGAGATTGTTTCAAAAATAAGAGTTTTTCTGAAGGATAAACAGGATCATACTGACTGGGATAGACATATACCCGAAATACTTTCAGTTTTAAGAAGTGACTTTCATACCTCAATTCAGTGCTCTCCATACTTTGCATTATACGGTCAGAACATGATTCAGCATGCATCGGCATACAACATATTAGATAAACTCGGCGCTCTGGCGCAAGATGAAATCCCAATAGTAGCTAGGGCTGATAAATTGTCAAATATTCGCGAAAAAATTCGTAGGAATTTAGACACGGCAAAAGATAGGGCAGTAAGAATATATAACAAACGCTCTAGACTAGTGAACTATAAGGAAGGTCAGGAGGTTTTTAGGAAAAATTTTGCTTTGAGTAACTTTAAACAAGGCATAAACGCTAAATTCCTGCCGAAATACCTTAAGTGTCGAGTCCGTCGGAAAATAGGCAATGCGTTGTATGACTTGGAAGATCTGACGGGGAAATTGATAGGGCGTTTCCATGCTTCGGATATTCGTCCCCAATAACCAGAATTTGGACATTTTTTTTTTATTACTATTTTTTTTTCTCAACCTTGCATTTCCATCTGGGCGTTTTGGCAGTCGGGGACAACTCGCCCAGTATTCTCCCCGAGCATTGAACCAGAAGGGAGTCCACATGTGCTTCCACCGGGAGCAGTGGATAACCTGGCAATCCTGATAACCGGATTGTCTTTAGGAGTTTTGACGAGTTCTCCATAATCAAAATGTCTACCGGATGAATATTTATCGAATATGAAACCCGCTTCTCCGGTTCTCTTTTCTTTAACCCTCCGTGGGGATGAAACCACTGGAACTATCTCTTTCGGAGTTTTGACGAGTTCTCCAATAACAAATGTCTACCGCCGCGAAGCCTGTTAACTAAGAAACAAAATTAAATTCTCCGTTTTTCTCAAGCCTAACTTCTGTGGGGGCCAAACCACTATAAAAACTTCCCTTCGCCGCAATGCGTTTTGAACTACGAAACAAATATACCAAAATACTTCAAATTTATCTCCTTACTGGCGGATCTTCTGTGCCCGGCTAGCTTGTGGTAGAACTAGAGACTCTTATCTAGGGGTGAGTCGTGCCCCACGTTTCCTTTTTTTTATTTCGAAATGGCTTTCTTGCAAGTATACCTTTTTCCTGTTCGCTTCATTGGCCGGTCTTCGAAGCGAAGCAGGTCTGTTATGGTCTACTTCCAACTTATAGTCATTTTTTCTCTTATTGAATTTGATTGGTATGACTCACTGCGGTTGGATAGGTGACAGTTTAGGTTCACCCTGCGGTTTGATATAAATCGATAGATTCTGGGAAGTGGCGTGATTTTTGCCGAGGTGGCAGCACCAAATGTTCCATAAAATGGAAAAAGGCACCAATAACGGAACTTTTAATTTCCAGACAAACAAGTGGGTGGTGTGTTCTCGGTGTGGCCAGAAATAAAAAAAGTAGGGTAAACCAGATTGCCCGAAAAATGACAAATTGAATTAAATGGGCATTTGATATTAAGTAAACAGCGCTTAATTTTTATGTTGGGAATTAACGTATATCATTGGGTAACTTATATTAATTCATCAATTGGTAGGGTGGGAGACGCATGGAATCCCGTCCTGCTTCCTGATTCCTGACCCTGACTCGATGAATAACTCATTATATCGCCAAAACAAGGTGCAACCAAAATGGACAATAAGTATTAGTAATTGGTAAAAAGCATTTGTAAGGTGGAAGTTTAACCATTTTAACGTCGGCAATATTCGTGTATCATAGTATTATCCATGGCAGGGTCGGGTAAGGAGTTTCATGTGTCTCTTATCCTAAAACCCAGTAACGTCGGGCTCCGCGGACCACCACGGGAACACACCAAGCATAAGTTCTAGAACCTTCCTTTTTTTTGCGCGCCAACGAAAGCGTGCCTTTAGGGTTCGGACTTAGTTAAAATTGTAGTAATTTCAATACTAAATGCACTTTACACAAATCTACTACGCTTTATGTTCCCATTTAATATTACCATAACTTGATTTTTTTTTGATAAGTTAAAATTTTCCCTGACTTCAAACTTTCTCGTAAAATAATTAAACATTGTTAATATTCTCTAATTTCGACTTTTATTCCATACGTGAAAATTCACCTTTAATAAAACTAACTAAAGATCAAAATAGTAGTAAAAGTAAAAGTACTAAATTCCTTTTTCTTTAAAGCTTTAAAATAAAAGTGTAATTACCGAACTTTCACTTTAAGTAGTGTCTACAGAGTAACTATCATGAAATCTACTAAACCGTTGTAAAATCATATCTCCTACTT
The DNA here is from genome assembly GCA_951509765.1 of Sphenella marginata. Lineage (NCBI taxonomy): Eukaryota > Metazoa > Arthropoda > Insecta > Diptera > Tephritidae > Sphenella > Sphenella marginata. The sequence continues at coordinate 125,542,070 of OX608078.1, forward strand.
TAAATTTAATAACATATTGTGTTTTTTTTTGTGTTTCGGAATGAGTACTGTACTCTTACCACATTTAGTAGTACAATAGGGGCCCTAAAATAGTAACAAAAGTCCGAACCCTGATGGCAACCACCAATTGGAGTGGCAACGATCACGCCACCTCGAGCTGGATAGCGGAACTTTTCCACTGCGCAGTCGCCATCTCTAAAAATTGCCCTAACACCATAGGCAACATTCGCTTGACAATTTCCTTTTAAATGTGCGGTGGTCTTAAATTGGAACGGACGTGTGCGCAGAAGCGTTAGTGAACGAAAGAAAAATTTTTTTCAAGTGATAAAAGTAAAAGTATATTTACAAAGTTCATTAAAATAAATGAAAAGTGAAACGAGTTGCCCAAAATCATTCTAATTCATATAATTCGTGGATTCTAGTTAATTTTCGTAACAAAAACGCGAGTGGAAGCAGATGAAAAATCGTGCTAACCGAAAGAAAATGCGGTATTCTGCATTTATGCCCAAACTTTAACGGGAAGAAAAGGAAAATTAAAAAGAAAACTTGCAATTTGTAATTGTTTACAACAGTGCAAACAAAAATCTGTGATGAATTACGTATATTGGGGTTATGGTTTCGATTGCACTCTTTTGCGGAACTCGTTTGGTAGTTTGGTAATCTTGTGAGAAGTAATTTTCAATAATATAAGGGCTCACGGACAGTTAACAGCTAATATAATCAAGTGAGCGTGTGTCCAAGCAGGATTCATATTAGCAGTTTCATAATTTCATTCGAAACTACATTTTAAAAGAACTACATTCAATGTGCCATTTCATCTGGAGATAAGGCTCGCCGGGGTGTGCAGTTGACAACAAAATTAAACGCAGTATCCAGGATCCCCTCTAAAATAAAGCCAGGTGAGTACCCATTGAAAATAATTTTTTTTGGATTTGCCTACTAACCCCAAACACTTAGCGTTTTTCTCATCTTTGACTTACACTCAATTTCTCACTATATACGCTGCCGCGAAAAGCTAAATTGTTTATAAAAATATAGGCATTTCTGAACACTGTGACGCATGTATAATATAAATTTATAGCGTTTTAGTATTATCAAATTAAAAATAAAAATAAAAGGGTTCGATTTGTTCTAGTTTCCGGACAGCTTATTATAGTTCAAACAGATATTACTAATTTTTTTTGTAATATGTTAATAAATACTTGGTTGGCACTTATTTTCCTAAGCAGTTCCCACTATTTTCTTTTACAAAACCTGTAACTCTGCCGGAGGCTCAAACTTCTCTCTTAAAGTACGTGTAACTTTAAACCATACTTCTGATTCAACCCAAATTTTCCAAGGACACTCAGAAAACATGTATATTTCCATTAGTGTAGCTATTTCAAAATATTTTTTTTGTTGGAGATTGGCCTATTAATCCCAAAACATGGACATAGTGTCCGTCCACTGGCGCTGTCCGGATACTGGTACAGTTCCCATGCCACGCGAAAGCAAAACATTCCTTCGTCATAAAGAAACCTTTGTCATTATTAGGGCATATTTTACGTTTGTAATCATCATTTTTATTTCATTTTATAAATATCTCTTAATTATAGGCGCCAACATCACCTACCACCATCACAGACTACCATCGCCAATACAATAGCGCTCCACCATCGCGCGCGCCACTACAATAGCGCGCGCCAGTGCACTAGCGCTCCACCATCGCGCGCGCCAATACAATAGCGCACAATCAGCGCAACGTGCCACTATCGCGCGCACCAGCGGGCGCCAAGGCACTACAGCACCAGCAATTTCCACCAGAAGTGACGATAGCGGGGCCGCCCACATATAGGCCCGCCGTTCCACCAGCATCGATAACCACCAGCGCGCGCCACCACCGTAACAGCGCACAATCATCGCGCAACAACAACAACAACAAGGTAACAACAACAGCAACCGGGTGTAACACCGGCAGCAACAACCAACCACCAGCAGAGACAACAGCGGGGGCCGCCCTGATATAGGCCCGCCGCATTAAACTAACAACAACAGCGGGGCCGCCCACATATAGGCCACCGCCCAACAACAGCAACCGGTTGTAACACCGGTAACGACAACAGCGGGGGCCGACCTGTTATAGGCCCGCCGCTCAAATACCAACATCGACAACACCGGCAACAACAACAACAGCAACCGGGTGTAAAACCGGCAACAACAACAACACCACCAGCAATAACAACAACGGGGGCCGCCCACATATAGGCCCGCCGCACAACTACCAACAACAACAACAGTAGCGCCCCACCAACGGCCTACTGCAACAACCGGGTGAGACCCAACCAACATAGTTGCGACATTTTCCTTATGTATAAATTTAGACTTTTAGTTATACTTATATATACTATTATTATTATTATTCAAAGTTGTAGTTTGCAATGAAAATCATAAGCTAAGCGACTTAAGAGCTTTGGCAACGATGGCCTTAAGCCATGTACATTGAAGTTTCAGATACATTTAGTTTGTCTTTAGTCTAGAATGATTAGACAGTTTTAGCATAGGATTTCTATATGATATGCAATCGGTTATTGTAGGAATATTTAATAAGATTTTTTTAAATGGTGGGTTCTAAATTACCACCCCTATTATGAAGAAACCTAGATAGGAAATTAGTAAACGTAAAAGAACTGAAGTATAACTTAGGTTATCCCGAACAAATTAAACCGAAAGATATGTAATCGAGGAAGGAAAATTTTAAATTATTAATTGAAGAAATGAAGTTAATAGAAGCAAATTATTGACAGGATCCAATAGAATAAAGTAAATTACATATTACATAAAATAAAATAAAATAAAATAAAATAAAAATAAATAACTAAAGGCCGCCAATAAAATAACATAATAATAGATAAACAATACCTAAGATAACTTAATAATATAACAACAATAAGGGAAAAATAAGAATAAGCGAACAAAACCAAAAATATAAGTAAATAAGCGAACAAAGGTAAAATACCTTAACGAAAATTTAATTAAAAGATTTAAATAGAGAGGTAGTTTGAAAGAAAGGAAAAGATAGAATAGGAATGTAATTTATAAAAAAATAAGAAAAAAAAGGGTTTAACTAAACACAATGTTTTTTTTTGATTAAATAATTATAAAACTAAGTTAAGTAATGAATTATAAATAAAAATTATAATTAAATGGGAGTGCTGGCGTTCCATATTATTTAGAAGAGGCATAGGATTTTTTGGAAAGGGGCCATCGGAACCAGGTGCATCGATGGCCATGGATGAGGGTGGGCCAAGCACCGGGCGTCGCAACAACACCCGCGGCGCCCCCTTTTATGTTCGGCCTCATTTTTTTGATTTATTGTTTGTTTATTTTCTATTTTTCAGCGTGTTAATCGGTCGTTTCCGATTCGTTTTGATTTTCAGGTTTTTTTTTGAATTTACTGGTTTTTTTTTGTGGCCATTCGTTTTATTTAACTACCTATTTGACTTTTTCAATTTCGTTTTAACAGTTTCGTTCGTTTCGTTGATTTGAATTTTAGTTGCTTTTTTCGGGTTTTTTTTTGAATTTGAAATGTCAACGGTCTGTCCGTGGCATCCGGGTTGAACCGGATGTTGTTTTGAACGTTATTTTGACGCGGTTTTTGCGTTTTCCTCGCGTTTTCAAAGGCATGATAAGACCTTTTCTCTGCTTATGGCGCAGGACGGTAAGGTTGGCAAGAGCCCACCCCAGCCGACAATGACTAGCCACAGTGCGACATCAATATCATGCCGACCGCCTTCCTTACTGCTCCATTTTGACGCGTAACCATAGCACATTATAGTCAGCTTCGAATTCGCTGATCGTGTCAGCCAACCTAATGAAACTGTCCATATTTTGGGTTTTGAGGAATTACGAGATAAAAACAAAACTAGAAAAATAGCTTGAGGTACGAGAAATGCTCAATCGTACAATATAATTCTTAAAAAAGGGTAAAGGCCGTATGTACCCCAGGAAAATCAAACAAACCAATTCAATAATTTTTTCAATAAATAAAAGCAGACTCTTTAAAATCTTATTAAATTTTATTTATTTATTACAGACTTGGCCGTATCGTCTGAATAATTTATTTAAACTCGACAATAAATTTAAATTTATAATATTTGATTAACTCGCCACCCACACGCTATCGGGGATATGTTTATATATATATGTATACGTGTATATATGTGTTGCCGCAATAACGAATGTAAACAAAGAAAACACAAGTAAAGTGCGCGGTGTATCAAAACGAGCGAATAAGTGAATGTTTAAGTGGATATTTTGTGCGAATAAATGAAAATTTAACTAAAAAAAACTAAGTGACTTTATTTAATAAAACTAACTAGCCTTCGGTTGAATTGCTGTGCGTGTTTATCGCTAAAAAAGTGGAAAACTGAGACGAAACGAACAACCGAAAGGCTACGTGAATTTACTGTGAAAGTGAGGTTATGTTACCTCAGCAATTACAATGTTAATTATTGAAAAACTTTTAAATAATGCACTCACTAAACAAATTCACTTTTCGCACTTATGTTTTGAGCACACTCGCGGGCGACACTTTTTTAAATATAAATATTCGAATTCGTTTAACCAGAAAAAATAGCAACACCAAAAAACAAGTGGCAAGAAATATATAACTTACGTGCTTTGATGTGGTGATCGGCAGAGTATGTTGTATGTATGTGTTATTGTGTGGTAGCTTCCTTGCGGCAGTGTTAATTTGGCTGTGTGTGGCTCAGTGGATTTATCCAACGATGAATGTTAGTAAAATCAAATATTTTGTGAAATCTTCGATGTTGTTTTTTGTTGTTGTTGTGGACTGTATAGGCTGAATACGTTTCTCGGTGAGAAGGACCATGAACAAATCGGCTTTGGTGGTTCTTAAGAGCGGCCGTGGTTCGGACGCACCGCGGTCGATTTGTGATTTAGTTAGAAAAGAAAATAAAAAGAACGAGAATTCTCGTTATAAAGTGGCCGTATATTTGTTAGGAAATTTATAATTTTACAAGTTGGTTTTACCTTAAATATTGGTTGCCGGTGAAAGTCCTGGGGTGGCCGTGATGTGGTCTCGTCAACGCTCGCTGGAAAAGTAGACGGTTGTCCAGTCGCGGACATGAATATGCATGCATGTACATACATACATGTGGGCGGCTTGGTGTTGGGGTTTTGTATAAACAAAAGTGACATTAGGGTGGTGCATTTTTTTAGACTTTAGGCATCGGGCCTAAACATGCCGGCCCCCTTGCGATACGCAACATCTTAATCCGCCCCCAGGATTTCCGACCACGTTCTCTTAAACCTACTGGCTTATATCTAGGGTGGTGAGTGCCGGATGGCGCAGTCATCACTTTCTGCTCTTGAGCGACCTCCCGAAGATTGAGGTTTCTCGTCTGGCCGTACCTCTGCTTCTTACCTAGAGCTAGGGGAAGAAACTTTGAAAAAATAAAAGTTGTATATTTCTTGCCAGTAAGTTGTATTATTTACGTATGTACATATAGAAACCCATACACGAGAAGAGGAAAAAAAAAGAAAAATTTTATTTTTATTTTAAGCTTAATCTAATCTTACATACTAATGGTTAAGGTTGCGTAGCTGGCGCGGCAGTGTGGCCAGTCTACGCAGGTGTAAGTCCCGGAGCTGGGACTTAGCTGGCACGGCTGAGTGGCCAGTGTAAGCTCTCGACAGGACAAGGCTTTAGCTGGCACGGCTGAATGGTCAGTCTAAGTTTTCGAGTTTATACGACAACTCGTTCGAAAGGGTCGGAACGGCAGTGAGTCCGATACCCCGTGTACTGGTCGGAATGGCCGTGGTTCCGAACCAAGCTCGATGCTTGCGCCGTTATATGAACGACGCTGGTAAGCGTGGGTGGCGAGAGCGCTATAATTTGGCGAAATTATATATATATATGAATATATTTGTATGTTACTTATGTCTTTTCAAGTTTGCAGCCTAATGCAACTGATTGGCAGACATAATTTTTGCAAAAAGTTGCCGTACGGCACCGTCCCACTGGAACGCATCTAAAGAACATTTTATTGTAACTAGGGGATCACCCTGTAGTGAGTTTTGCTATTTTTGGTACATACATATGTACATACATATATCTATTCTGCTACGGTTCACTGGTGCTCACTAGGGCTGCGCACACAGCGACATTTTCGCATTGGTCGGTACTGACATTCGGTACCGATCCGGGTAGAGTGTGAGTGGAGCGCGGTTTTCGGGCTTGTTATGGTTGTTTTGTGGGCAAAACAGGCCTGCCCCTCCGAAAAAACAACCCCAAAATCAAAAAAAAATTCAACAACCAAAAAAAAATTTCCTCCGAAGTGAAAAAAAACTTTTTATTTATTGGACTTTTAAAATTTTGTTTGGCCTCGGCACGGTCGCCTAGGAGTGGGACTAACGTAGATTTCGTCCCCCCTTCGCCCGCAGTAAGCGGTCCCGATTTTTCGGTATGTCGGGTTTTTTGGTACCCGTCGCCAAAACCGTAGCATCACTAGCGCGCTGGCGTGATCATCAGCAAACATATTTACATATATGTATGGCGCTCGCATTGAGCGACGGTTCAATTGAACCACACATACATACATATGTTTACTCACGCTTTGCTAGTGAGTGGTTAGAAAAATTCATTGTTATACATATTGACATTATGTAGAACAATTCATTCTTCATGGATTTTTGGCACGCGTGGTCGCAGTAGCAGAGGTAAGTAAATTTGTATTTTTACATGAAAATTTTGTGTCTAACCTTATTTTTTCTTTCTTTTCAGGTCGGCATGGACACATGGAGGCAGATTTGGTGGATCGCCTGGGCTGATTGACAGGATTGGGGTAAGTTTTTATTTTGCGCTGCCCGAAATACTGTATCGTTTCGGTAGCAGCGCAATTTACTTGAAAAAATTGTGTCTCAAATGCTGTGGCGGCCGGCACATGCGTTTGAGACACATTTGCATGGACATATACATACATACGTGTATAGCTTTGGGCAAATATTAATGTTTGGTGTTTTTCGCAGGTTTTAATCATTGTACTGGTAAAATACTTTGATGTATGAAAACAACGAAATAAGAAACGTCAGCCACTGCAAGTAGCGTGGCATTCGTATGGAAATATTTATTACGCATTTTCAACATATTATATTGGATGGCTCGTATGTCGTATGACAACAAGAATGAGAAGGCCACCAAGTGGTATCTCCGAAATGCTACGCTCTGTATACCAGGGTATATTTTTAAGCCTCATGTACGATCAGGTGCATGATATAATGTTTGCAATCTGCATACATTGGTTTCAATGCGACAATGATAGCAATTCGGCTACTTTTCCAGAATGTGTAAGTTGATTGCACCAAATTATGATCACAAATGAAATATGTCTCGACTATATCAATATCGACTGGCGAACGAACTTCACTATTGGCTCGTAGTAAGAAATTTTCTCCACGATAAACTTTCGCTAGCGGCCGTTTGCTGTGGTATAAAAACCGTGCTGAAAAGCGAAATTTCAAATCACATTTTATATTGATTGTGTCCTCGCGTGTCTTTCGCAATCGGCTTTCGTCTAGGAACTCTATTTGGACTGGTGGTGTGACTGTGAGTGGTTTCACATCCGTAGGTGGTACAAAATGGCGTACGTTCTCAGGTGAATTTTCGGCGCTACCAGTTATGCCTCCATCGATTTGTGTCATTGTAGTTGTGACTTTCGGTCGCATTATATCAATCACATAGGAAGTTCTTTGTTGAAGCACCATTGGCGCTTCCACCAAACTAAATACGTAGTAAAGTACTGAGCTCGAACTTTGCATAGACAACTCGCCTGTGTCAATTTGTATTTGTGAATGCATTTTGTGTCGTCCAGGCGATAGATCGGTTGTAAGGAATACTTGGTTTCGTAGATTACTTGGAACACTAATGTTGAGACTAACATTTTGCAGAAAAACATTATATGGATTATTTACTTTTCCAGAAATACATTTATTAATGAACCGAAATCGCCCGTCTTTAGGTTGTTACTTATGAAGGATTGGCAAAGTGTCTCTAGACGTGAATCCAAACTCAACCGATCTTCGCTATCATCGGGCATTGTTATATGATAATTTACTAGTGCATTCCAGTACGACGTGTCATCTTGTGGTATATGTCCATGGCCAACAAAACGTCGTAGTAGCCCATTCTCGGAGAGGTTGGCGTGCCTGCTGACGTTGATTCCTACTGCTGCTAATGTCGGGATCGTCGCGTTTTTCCCTGTGTTTCGAAATGGACTTTGCACTTTGGTTTGTGAAAGAAAAAACATTTTATTTTTATATTGGTAATATCTAAGAAGTTCTTTATACACAGCGTTGCACTGCTTGGGGGGTCTGCCTATATCGGAGTAATACAAGTTTTACAATGCGACATATAAGCAGAACGCCTACAATTGTTGGATTGCAGCATGCATTTATGTGCTCAAGCTTTTATTGTCAGCTGCCCATTAATTAATTGCATCAGTACATTTCATAGCAGCCGTACACTCAGGTTGTATAGAAGCGGGTGTCAATCTTATTGACGCGGTGGATATACGTTGCTGCAGAGTAAAAGAGGTTGCCATTGGTATGGCTGCAGATTAAGACGTCCAACATTTGTTATAACCCCAACACGTTTGCCTGTAGACCCGTGTGGAAAGTTGGAGTGAGAAGATGATGCAAATCGATTGCAATTGTTAGGTTGTGGGTTCGTCAAACTACAAATATTACGAACACTGGAGCGTGGGAACGATCTGAGTCTCAGGTATGGGATATTTGGAGTAAACAGTAGCTAATCAAACATGGCGTAAGTAACTTAAGTTAAATAGATACCTTCAAATACGTATCCGCGGGGATATGAACCACAGAATCGTCCGGGGGATGGCGTCATGGCGCGCGTGGTCCAAACCCAAAAAAACCCATTCCGATAAAGCTGGAATTTTTCCATTATTAATTTTATGTTTATGGAAAGGGTGTAACTCGTTTTTTTCCAAATCGGTGTTAATTTTTGATGATAGATTATCAATCCTCAGTTGTGATCTTATTAAAATGCCATAAAACAAATATTTTGTTTACCTTTTGTTTTTTAGTAATAGAGGTATTAGTATGTATGTATTTTCGTTTTGGAATTTATAATATGTGTTTGCCACTGTTCTGTTCAAAGTCATGTTTCATGCCATAGTCATGTTTGTCAGACTGTCCGCCCGTCTGTCCGAATGCAATTTTAGATAACTATAGGGCACAACGAGGAGATTTTCGTGTTATGCTCACATATCGCGGTTTAGTTGGAGGCGTTGTGGCTCTGCCAGCCCATCAATTTCAGGGGTTAATGGGATGAGAAGTGGCCGTGACTCCGTTATTTCGGTACTGCGTGAGTTTTCATGGGTTCCACTCGCATGGCAAGAGTTCCTTCTCTTGATTATTGAACTTTTTCGGTAATTGTATACCACAACTGTCAACTGCTAAAACACTTCCGAAAATGTCAGGAAGGGTGTCAAACGACGCGTTTTGGCCTTAGTGACAATATTTCGAAGGCGGAAGTTCGATACTCTCGTTAGGTCGAGAGATATTTGCAATTAAAGTTTGGAAGTTTTAGGGCGTGTGCATACATCAGTTAGAATAGCTATGTATATTATTAATCCTTGTAGATCAATACTCATATTTCTTATTTTCAGGTATATGTATATGATTAAATTGCGGTATGATGGATAGGTGTCCTCCAGGGCGAGTGACACTGGTAATTTTTATAAACATGTTTATGTATTAGAATTTTGGGGTATGCATGCGAGGGTGGGTCCATCTGCTGCCAACTTGTCGTGGCAGATGGATAGATTTTCGGTGGCAGAAAGGTTCGCCTTACTGCGTTAGGTTTTCTCTGGCCTCGTTTGCGAGTGCAATTAGGTTTTCTTTGGCAGAATGGTTCGACTTTCTGCGTTAGGCTTTCTATTGTCCTCGTTAGGGGTAGCGAGTGAAGGGTGGAAGTTTGGGATATGGGAGATGGTAGGGTCTTGGTTGGAGGTGGAGTGGATTGGTGGGATGAGGCAGCGGGCCTCTCGCCATCCATTCCTTCCATAGTGAGCAGAATCAGTTTGACCAACGGTCTTCTGATCTGACCCTTCTCGGTGACGAGGTCCACTACACGCACTCGGTTATCTTCGCCGGGGTGTACGTGGGTAACTCGGCCGAGCCTCCATTCATTCGGAGTCAAGTTGTCTTCTTTGATGACAACAAGATCTCCCACCTTAATGTTTTGTTTCGGATGCTTCCACTTCACTCGTTTTTGAAGTTCGGATAAGTATTCCACTTTCCCTCGCCTGCAGAAGTGGTTGCTTTGATATTTCGCAGGCCTGCGCTCTCTTTTCCTCCACGGAAGTATAGTATTATGGTATTCGTGTTCTTGCACTGGCCATTGTGAGTTGTCTTCTTGTAACCAAGAAGGTCCCTGCCACCCCAAAGAATTGTAGAACGACACTATATTTCTGGTTGGATTGGGTGCGTCTACACGCCCGGTTAGTATCCAACCGAACACCGTTTCTTGAGCGAGAAGCGTACTTAGTACATTCTTTTTTAGTCCGCTCCGTATTAATTGCGGATATATATCTCCGCCAAGTATGAGATCTACCTCTTCATTAACGTAGAATCTCTTATCTGCCAAGACTAAGTCTGGGAATGCCTGCATAGTCGTTGCGTCGATATGGCAGGATGGCAAATTCCCAGTTAGTTTGGCTAGAATTAGCACAGAAGTTTTTAGGCTAAAGCAAGGGTCCACTGGTGAACGGAGTTCAATGTGGGAGGCCGCCTTGACTTGAGCCGACACAGCATTAGTGATACCCGAAACTTGGGCATGCATCCTTTTTGCTGGTAAATTGATTCGGCGTTTTAGTCGTTCTGTCATGAACGAGCATTCTGAGCCAGAATCGATAAGTGCTCTTGCTGGGAAGTCTGTACCATTATGATGAATGGTGACTCGAGCTGTCCCTAGCAGCACACCTGCACTTGAATGTACATGGCAGGATTTTACATTTCGGTAAGAATCCGAGCTTGAGTTTGAAACTTCCCGTCTCTGTTGTGCCTGTTGAGAAGTAGAGGCAGTATTATCAGCATTGTACTGATTCGGGCTGCTAGTTGCCTGCGTCTGTAGAGACTCCGCATGCAGGAGCGTATGATGTCGAGAGTGGCATTTGTTGCAGTCGTACGAACTGCTGCACTTCGACACTGTATGTCCTGGGGATAGGCAGTTTAGGCAGCCCTTGGTGGATTTAACGAAATTAATTCTCTCCACCGGCGTTAATTTCAGAAACCGGGGACAATTTCGCAATCTGTGGGAATTTGATTTACATTTTGTGCACAGTAACTTTGTGACATTTGCTTGGTATGCACCAAGTCTTTTTGTAGGAGTTTCGTTGGCAGGTCGCATACTCTGCGGTTTCTGCGCTTTCGAAGAAGCCCCTATGAACTCAGACACTGTTTCAAGTGTCTGGAAGCGGTTGGACAAAAATTTGTCCATATCCTCCCACTTGGATATTTCCACTTTATGGTCTATGCTTTGTTCCCATAGACCGAGCGTACTTTCCGGCAATTTCGTTGAGCAAAAGTATGTAATAATTGCGTCCCAGTTGGAAGTGTCAATTTTATGACTTCGCAAGGACGAAAGGCAATTATTTATTTCGCGTTGCAATGTTTTAATTGCGCTACCACACTCACTCTCTACCTTTTTTAAGTTGAACAAAATTTGGAGTTGCGAGTTTACAAGTATACGTTTATTTTCGTATCTCTCGCATAAGTTTCTCCACGCGATATCGAATCCCTCATTTGTAAGCGGACATTTTTTCACTATATCCTTTGCCTCACCTTGTGTCTTGTTGTTGAGGTGGAAAAGTTTCTCAACAGGTGTTAGGCGCTTATTTAAGATATAAATGGCAGTGAACATGTCACGAAATGTTGGCCATGACAAGTAATCGCCCTTGAAAACTTCAGTATCGCAAGGAGGCAGGCGGATACTGTGCTCAAATTCGGGCTTTTCTTCCGTTTTGGTATCAGCTTTTGTTAACGCCGCTTGGCGTGTAGCCATGTCTGACATGCAGCGTAAATAGATGGCGTATGCCTTTTTGTATTTTAATTTAACTGATACAATGTCAGAAGCTTCCAACTTATTGGAGTTTAACAACTCATCTTGGGCCGTTCTCGTTTTCCTCCACATTGACTTCAAGTCCTCTTGTTGAAGGCCAAGAGTAAACTTGGTGTGGGCGGAATCCTCTATTTCATTATAGTCAGCTTCGAATTCGCTGATCGTGTCAGCCAACCTAATGAAACTGTCCATATTTTGGGTTTTGAGGAATTACGAGATAAAAACAAAACTAGAAAAATAGCTTGAGGTACGAGAAATGCTCAATCGTACAATATAATTCTTAAAAAAGGGTAAAGGCCGTATGTACCCCAGGAAAATCAAACAAACCAATTCAATAATTTTTTCAATAAATGAAAGCAGACTCTTAAAATCTTATTAAATTTTATTTATTTATTACAGACTTGGCCGTATCGTCTGAATAATTTATTTAAACTCGACAATAAATTTAAATTTATAATATTTGATTAACTCGCCACCCACACGCTATCGGGGATATGTTTATATATATATGTATACGTGTATATATGTGTTGCCGCAATAACGAATGTAAACAAAGAAAACACAAGTAAAGTGCGCGGTGTATCAAAACGAGCGAATAAGTGAATGTTTAAGTGGATATTTTGTGCGAATAAATGAAAATTTAACTAAAAAAAACTAAGTGACTTTATTTAATAAAACTAACTAGCCTTCGGTTGAATTGCTGTGCGTGTTTATCGCTAAAAAAGTGGAAAACTGAGACGAAACGAACAACCGAAAGGCTACGTGAATTTACTGTGAAAGTGAGGTTATGTTACCTCAGCAATTACAATGTTAATTATTGAAAAACTTTTAAATAATGCACTCACTAAACAAATTCACTTTTCGCACTTATGTTTTGAGCACACTCGCGGGCGACACTTTTTTAAATATAAATATTCGAATTCGTTTAACCAGAAAAAATAGCAACACCAAAAAACAAGTGGCAAGAAATATACAACTTACGTGCTTTGATGTGGTGATCGGCAGAGTATGTTGTATGTATGTGTTATTGTGTGGTAGCTTCCTTGCGGCAGTGTTAATTTGGCTGTGTGTGGCTCAGTGGATTTATCCAACGATGAATGTTAGTAAAATCAAATATTTTGTGAAATCTTCGATGTTGTTTTTTGTTGTTGTTGTGGACTGTATAGGCTGAATCCGTTTCTCGGTGAGAAGGACCATGAACAAATCGGCTTTGGTGGTTCTTAAGAGCGGCCGTGGCTCGGACGCACCGCGGTCGATTTGTGATTTAGTTAGAAAAGAAAATAAAAAGAACGAGAATTCTCGTTATAAAGTGGCCGTATATTTGTTAGGAAATTTATAATTTTACAAGTTGGTTTTACCTTAAATATTGGTTGCCGGTGAAAGTCCTGGGGTGGCCGTGATGTGGTCTCGTCAACGCTCGCTGGAAAAGTAGACGGATAGTCGCGGACACGTGGGCGGCTTGGTGTTGGGGTTTTGTATAAACAAAAGTGACATTAGGGTGGTGCATTTTTTTAGACTTAAGGCATCGGGCCTAAACACATATATTAGCTAAAGAAGTTTAGCTACCATATAAATTGTGGTCAGTTGAGATCACTGGTATTCTAACTGAAATGTTCCTGTAGGGAACTTAATGCCATACAGTTTTTTTCCGTTTTATATTTAAAATACAAATGGTGAATTCCTTTTCGCTACTATTGCGAATGTTGAAAAAGTGAATGAATGAAAAGTTTTGATTGTGAATATAGGTTGTTATTCCGTCCTTTTTCATAATCTATGTTATGGTGAAGAATTAGTAATCTATATATATATAAATGAATTGGCGTTCGTATATACCGTAAGATCTCCGGATCGGCTCAACCGATTTTAAATATTTTTTCTTTAATGTTTCCAATCTGTTTCATGTCTTATTTACCATATAAATTCTTTTTTTCTAATCTCAATTTAAATTTTTTTTAGCTAATACTCAATAACGGCTTAACCGATTTTCAAAATTTTTCCTTTTATTTATTCTATCGGACATAGTGTTTATTTATATAGAACAAAACATTTTCTAAATCTTCAATTTAATCATATATTAGCTAAAGAAGTTTAGGTACCATATAAATTGTGGTCAGTTGAGATCACTGGTATTCTAACTGAAATGTTCCTGTAGGGAACTTAATGCAATACAGATTTTTTCCGTTTTATATTTAAAATACAAATACATTCATTAAAAGGTATTTGTAGCTTCGGCACTAACCACGGTTAAGAATCTTGCTTAATTCACCTTATTTGGTAGATGTCTTAAATATTGTGGTGAATGGCCTGAAATTTTCGCCGTTCACCTTATTTGCGGTGGATGGCTCCAACATTGTGGTGAATGGCCTGTAATCTATATCATGGTGAAGAATTTGTAATCTATATATATATAAATGAATTGGCGTTCGTATATACCGTAAGATCTCCGGATCGGCTCAACCGATTTTAAATATTTTTTCTTTAATGTTTCCGATCTGTTTGATGTCTCATTTACCTACCACATAAATTTTTTTTTTTCTAATCTCAATTTAAAATTTTTTTAGCTAATACTCAATAACGGCTTAACCGATTTTCAAATCGGACATAGTGTTTATTTATATAGAACAAAACATTTTCTAAATCTTCAATTTAATCATATATTAGCTAAAGAAGTTTAGCTACCATATACATTTTGGTCAGTTGAGATCACTGGTATTCTAACTGAAATGTTCCTGTAGGGAACTTAATGCCATACAGTTTTTTTCCGTTTTATATTTAAAAATACAAATGGTGAATTAATTTTCGCTACTATTGCGAATGTTGAAAAAGTGAATGAATGAAAAGTTTTGATTGTGAATATAGGTTGTTATTCCGTCCTTTTTCATAATCTATGTTATGGTGAAGAATTAGTAATCTATATATATAAAAATGAATTGGCGTTCGTATATACCGTAAGATCTCCGGATCGGCTCAACCGATTTTAAATATTTTTTCTTTAATGTCTCCAATCTGTTTCATGTCTTATTTACCATATAAATTATTTTTTTCTAATCTCAATTTAAATTTTTTTTAGCTAATACTCAATAACGGCTTAACCGATTTTCAAAATTTTTCCTTTTATTTATTCTATCGGACATAGTGTTTATTTATATAGAACAAAACATTTTCTAAATCTTCAATTTAATCATATATTAGATAAAGAAGTTTAGCTACCATATAAATTGTGGTCAGTTGAGATCACTGGTATTCTAACTGAAATGTTCCTGTAGGGAACTTAATGCCATACAGATTTTTTCCGTTTTATATTTAAAAATACAAATGGTGAATTCCTTTTCGCTATTATTGCGAATGTATTTTGTTGTTGGATTTTTGCGGTCTATTTTGTTTAC
This sequence comes from Sphenella marginata, assembly GCA_951509765.1. Classification (NCBI taxonomy): domain Eukaryota; kingdom Metazoa; phylum Arthropoda; class Insecta; order Diptera; family Tephritidae; genus Sphenella; species Sphenella marginata. The sequence continues at coordinate 125,557,598 of OX608078.1, forward strand.
ATATTTGTAAGTTTTTGCAAGCTCGAGACCAAATAAACAATAATTCGTAATGAATTTAATTGTCAGTTTGAATGTTGAAAAAGTGAATGAATGAAAAGTTTTGATTGTGAATATAGGTTGTTATTCCGTCCTTTTTCATAATCTATGTTATGGTGAAGAAGTTGTAATCTATATATATATAAATGAATTGGCGTTCGTATATACCGTAAGATCTCCGGATCGGCTCAACCGATTTTAAATATTTTTTCTTTAATGTTTTCAATCTGTTTCATGTCTCATTTACCACATAAATTCTTATTTTTCTAATCTCAATTTAAAATTTGTTTAGCTAATACTCAATAACGGCTTAACCGATTTTCAAAATTTTTTCTATTCTTTATTCTATCGGTCATAGTGTTTATTTATATGGAACAAAACATTTTCTAAATCTTCAATTTAATCATATATTAGCTAAAGAAGTTTAGCTACCATATAAATTGTAGTCAGTTGAGATCACTGGTATTCTAACTTAAATGTTCCTGTAGGGAACTTAATGCCATACAGATTTATTCCGTTTTATATTTAAAAATACAAATACCTACATTCATTAAAAGGTATTTTTAGCTTCGGCACTAACCACGGTTAAGAATCTTGCTTAAATCACCTTATTTGGTAGATGTCTTAAACATTGTGGTGAATGGCCTGTAATCTATATCATGGTGAAGAATTTGTAATCTATATATATAAAAATGAATTGGCGTTCGTATATACCGTAAGATCTCCGGATCGGCTCAACCGATTTTAAATATTTTTTCTTTAATGTTTTCAATCTGTTTCATGTCTCATTTACCACATAAATTCTTATTTTTCTAATCTCAATTTAAAATTTGTTTAGCTAATACTCAATAACGGCTTAACCGATTTTCAAAATTTTTTCTATTCTTTATTCTATCGGTCATAGTGTTTATTTATATGGAACAAAACATTTTCTAAATCTTCAATTTAATCATATATTAGCTAAAGAAGTTTAGCTACCATATAAATTGTAGTCAGTTGAGATCACTGGTATTCTAACTTAAATGTTCCTGTAGGGAACTTAATGCCATACAGATTTATTCCGTTTTATATTTAAAAATACAAATACCTACATTCATTAAAAGGTATTTTTAGCTTCGGCACTAACCACGGTTAAGAATCTTGCTTAAATCACCTTATTTGGTAGATGTCTTAAACATTGTGGTGAATGGCCTGTAATCTATATCATGGTGAAGAATTTGTAATCTATATATATAAAAATGAATTGGCGTTCGTATATACCGTAAGATCTCCGGATCGGCTCAACCGATTTTAAATATTTTTTCTTTAATGTTTTCAATCTGTTTCATGTCTCATTTACCACATAAATTCTTATTTTTCTAATCTCAATTTAAAATTTGTTTAGCTAATACTCAATAACGGCTTAACCGATTTTCAGAATTTTTTCTATTCTTTATTCTATCGGTCATAGTGTTTATTTATATGGAACAAAACATTTTCTAAATCTTCAATTTAATCATATATTAGCTAAAGAAGTTTAGCTACCATATAAATTGTAGTCAGTTGAGATCACTGGTATTCTAACTGAAATGTTCCTGTAGGGAACTTAATGCCATACAGATTTTTTCCGTTTTATATTTAAAAATACAAATACATTCATTAAAAGGTATTTTTAGCTGCGGCACTAACCACGGTTAAGAATCTTGCTTAATTCACCTTATTTGGTAGATGTCTTAAATATTGTGGTGAATGGCCTGTAATCTATATCATGGTGAAGAAGTTGTAATCTATATATATAAAAATGAATTGGCGTTCGTATATACCGTAAGATCTCCGGATCGGCTCAACCGATTTTAAATATTTTTTCTTTAATGTTTCCAATCTGTTTCATGTCTCATTTACCACATAAATTATTTTTTTTCTAATCTCAATTTACATATTTTTTAGCTAATACTCAATAACGGCTTAACCGATTTTCAAATTATTCTATCGGACATAGTGTTTATTTATATAGAACAAAACATTTTCTAAATCTTTAATTTAATCATATATTAGCCATACAGTTTTTTTCCGTTTTATATTTAAAAATACAAATAGTGAATTCCTTTTCGCTACTATTGCGAATGTTGAAAAAGTGAATGAATGAAAAGTTTTGATTGTGAATATAGGTTGTTATTCCGTCCTTTTTCATAATCTATGTTATGGTGAAGAATTTGTAATCTATATATATAAAAATGAATTGGCGTTCGTATATACCGTAAGATCTCCGGATCGGCTCAACCGATTTTAAATATTTTTTCTTTAATGTTTCCGATCTGTTTGATGTCTCATTTACCTACCACATAAATTTTTTTTTTTCTAATCTCAATTTAAAATTTTTTTAGCTAATACTCAATAACGGCTTAACCGATTTTCAAATCGGACATAGTGTTTATTTATATAGAACAAAACATTTTCTAAATCTTCAATTTAATCATATATTAGCTAAAGAAGTTTAGCTACCATATAAATTGTGGTCAGTTGAGATCACTGGTATTCTAACTGAAATGTTCCTGTAGGGAACTTAATGCCATACAGATTTTTTCCGTTTTATATTTAAAAATACAAATGGTGAATTCCTTTTCGCTATTATTGCGAATGTTGAAAAAGTGAATGAATGAAAAGTTTTGATTGTGAATATAGGTTGTTATTCCGTCCTTTTTCATAATCTATGTTATGGTGAAGAAGTTGTAATCTATAGATATATAAATGAATTGGCGTTCGTATATACCGTAAGATCTCCGGATCGGCTCAACCGATTTTAAATATTTTTTCTTTAATGTTTTCAATCTGTTTCATGTCTCATTTACCACATAAATTCTTATTTTTCTAATCTCAATTTAAAATTTGTTTAGCTAATACTCAATAACGGCTTAACCGATTTTCAAAATTTTTTCTCTTCTTTATTCTATCGGACATAGTGTTTATTTATATAGAACAAGACATTTTCTAAATCTTCAATTTAATCATATATTAGCTAAAGAAGTTTAGCTACCATATAAATTGTAGTCAGTTGAGATCACTGGTATTCTAACTGAAATGTTCCTGTAGGGAACTTAATGCCATACAGATTTTTTCCGTTTTATATTTAAAAATACAAATACATGCATTAAAAGGTATTTTTAGCTTCGGCACTAACCACGGTTAAGAATCTTGCTTAATTCACCTTATATGGTAGATGTCTTAAACATTGTGGTGAATGGCCTGTAATCTATATCATGGTGAAGAATTTGTAATCTATATATATAAAAATGAATTGGCGTTCGTATATACCGTAAGATCTCCGGATCGGCTCAACCGATTTTAAATATTTTTTCTTTAATGTTTCCAATCTGTTTCATGTCTCATTTACCACATAAATTCTTTTTTTTCTATGTTACATAGCGTTTATTTATATAGAACAAAACATTTTCTAAATCTTCAATTTAATCGTATATTAGCTAAAGAAGTTTAGCTACCATATAAATTGTAGTCAGTTGAGATCACTAGTATTCTAACTGAAATGTTCCTGTAGGGAACTTAATGCCATACAGATTTTTTCCGTTTTATATTTAAAAATACAAATACATTCATTAAAAGGTATTTTTAGCTTCGGCACTAACCACGGTTAAGAATCTTGCTTAATTCACCTTATTTGGTAGATGTCTTAAATATTGTGGTGAATGGCCTGTAATCTATATCATGGTGAAGAATTTGTAATCTATATATATAAAAATGAATTGGCGTTCGTATATACCGTAAGATCTCCGGATCGGCTCAACCGATTTTAAATATTTTTTCTTTAATATTTGTAAGTTTTGCAAGCTTGAGATCAGAGAAACAATAATTCGTAATGAATTTTAATTGTCAGTTTTTTGGGAAAAATTGATAATTGGAGAAAAATTACATTGTTAAATCACAGCGATGGATAGGATTACATGTTTCAGAGTTTCCAAGCTCATCATCAGATCCCTTTTCGGACACTGGGATGCGAACCAGTGTCTGCACCAAAGCCGCTGTTAGAAAATTCTAACATCTAAGCTATGATGCCCTGTGACGTCACAATGCACTTATCTCCACTTCAATTAATTCCCTTTTGTTTGTTTGTTCTTGCCAACAGTGAGCACACATTGTTGTTAGACATTCGGTCATACGAACGAATGCGTGTGCTGGACTTTTTTGTTTGTACATATTTATGTACGTAAACCCGTGCTACGGTTCTTAATATTTTGTTGTTGGTTTTTGCGATCTTTCTTGTTTTTACATATTTGTAAGTTTTGCAAGCTTGAGATCAGAGAAACAATAATTCGTAATGAATTTTAATTGTCAGTTTTTTGGGAAAAATTGATAATTGGAGAAAAATTACATTGTTAAATCACAGCGATGGATAGGATTACATGTTTCAGAGTTTCCAAGCTCATCATCAGATCCCTTTTCGGACACTGGGATGCGAACCAGTGTCTGCACCAAAGCCGCTGTTAGAAAATTCTAACATCTAAGCTATGATGCCCTGTGACGTCACAATGCACTTATAAAAAAAATTGTATGGAAAAAGCCCGGTTTTTCAGATTTTTGTATGATATGCTTTGAAGCAAGGCAAACAAAGTCCAACATCGCATTTTTTGCAGGCTGTTCGCCAGATGGACTTGCATACATCACCAGCACATCGTCTCTTATTTTCAATTGGAACCACAAGGTGATAAGTCCTGCCATAGCAGTATATTTGTTACGGATTCGATTCGTTTATTTGAGGATTTTCGGCAATTCCTCTAAAAAATGCATTGCTTCTTGTAACGTAAGAGGTCTATAAAAAGTTAAATTAGAAAAAAAGCATTATTATTATTATTATTATTATTTATTCATTTTCTTTCAAAACAAGCATGTGTATATTACAATAGTAACTTAAAGACTAATATTAAGTGAAAGAAAAGTAAGGGCATTCTGTAAAATATAGTATTTTGTATCGAATGCCGCCATATACTAAAATAGATTAATATATACAAAGCATTTACAAATGTTAACAAATATGTGTGGGGTGAGAGTAATTAATATGATTAATTTAAATTACTTAAAATTATACAAAAGATGTGTACATGCAATAAGAAATAACAGTTTTGGATTAAATTCGTTTAAAGATTTAGCTCAAATTTACTAAGTGCTACGGTTAAGCAAATTTTTGATTTCGCTGTGTGATTTTTCTAATAGAAAAGTTTTAACTTTGGATAGAAATTCACGCAAATTCCTAATGGCACGTATAGATACAGGAAGCGCATTGAAAACTTTAAAGGAAACAACAGAAAAAAAGTGATTGAAGTGGGTTGTACGAGATGTCGGAACAATTACCAGTCCGTGGGAATTTTGCCTCAAATTATAATTATCCGAGACCAGACTATGTAAATATCCACCTCGTATAAAAAATACCTTTAAAGTTCTATAGTAGTACATGTGTTTAACTGGTAGAATCTTCAGATCTCTGAACAACTCCATGGTGTGGTGAAAACGGTTCACATTGCATATTTTCCTTATGATGCATTTTTGAATAGCTAGAAGCTGCTGGATTTTAGTTGTAGATGCACCGCCCCAGCAACTTATACCATATTGGAGCTTAGAGTGGACCAAAGCATAATAAAGAGTCTTCAGAGTTGCGTTTGAGCAGATTTTTCTGAGACCATAAAAGTAGCGAGTGGAAGACCGCATGTAAGACTTCAAACGAGAAATATGCGTGGACCAACTTAAATTTTGGTCAACAGAAACACCCAGATATTGGAAATCACTTACTTGTTCAATAGAGAAACACTTTTCGCAACAGTTTTCTTCCGAATTAAAAGATTTGCCAGAACAAAATAAACTATTAAGGGCAAACCGTTTGCATTCAGTGGCATGAAATATAATAGCTAAGTCGGGGACGGTTGCTGGATGTAGACTGAAATACATCATCTTCGTTTTCGTGCTTACTCTTAGCTTATGTTCAGCAAACCATACCCTCAATAAATGTACATCGTTATTGACGCCTGCTACCAAGTCCAGGAAGTTCGATGAACCATAGGCAATAGCAAGGTCGTCAGCAAAAGCAGTAACCTTTCCAGAGAACGGCAAACAAAAGATTGAGTTCAAGTATATAAGAAATAGTATCGGACCTAAAACAGATCCTTGAGGTACTCCCAAACTAATTTCCACAGGATTGCTTAATTGGTTTCCAACCTTAACTTTCTGCACTCTGCTTGATAGGTAGCTCTTAAGCCAGTTATAGAAAAAGCCACGAAAGCCAGCGTCATACAATTTACTTAGCAAAATAGTGTGGTCTACCATATCAAACGCTTTCGTGATATCCACAAACAGACCACCGCATTTTTTTTTATTATCTAGCTGTCTGTATAGAAAGGAACAAAAATGCAACAGGGCGTCTTCTGTAGAGCGCCCACATCGAAAACCGAATTGCATTGGACTGAAAAAATTCTTATTTTCAAGAAAAGAAAGAATTCTAACTTTAATAAGTTTTGGAAATAGATGATAATAATGAAATCGGCCTATAGTTGCTCATATTTTTTTGTCACCTTTTTTAAACAAAGGAATCACAATAGCACACTTTAACTCTGCAGGAAAGCATCCGGACAATACGCTTGTGTTGAATAAGTGTGCTAATATATCGACTATATTCAAGGCCACGTGTTTCAGCATCTGATTAGAAATACCATCAGCGCCACATGATTTAGAGTTATTTAATGATTTAATAGTTTTTAAGACTTCAAAGCCAGTGAAAGGCTCAAAGAAAAAGCAATTCCCCGCAGCGCGTGACATAGGTATCGAGGATAAAGACTCAGTTGTAGATACGGAAATAGAATTACCAACTGAAGAGAAGTGATCATTAAAAAGGTTGGCTACTACTGCAGGGTCCGAAAAAGTCTCACCACTATCGCATAAAACAATTGCTGTGTTACTTTTCTTAGAATCTCTGTTTAGAAGGCTGTTAATCACATCCCATTCTTTTTTTGGGTTACCATACGAGGACCTAAACTCATTACGGTAAAAACCATCCCGCTCCAAATGTACTTCTTTTCTTAGCTCTCTACATAGCTTTAAATACCGGCTACGAAGGTTTGCTTTGGCCGGGTGTTTTCGATACTTCCTTCCTAGTTTATTTTTCAAACGGATTTTTTTAACCAGCTGGTCGCTTATTCACGGTTTTAATTTCAATTTTGATCTATGTGGTATATAAGAAAAACTTTCGCTTGATATATGATATTGCAAAATATCTAGAAATCTGCTATAAGCATTGGTTACAATTTCCTCAGAATATACTGTATCCCACGACTCAAACCGTAATCTTTGGTTCAGCGAATTAAAGTTTACCCTTGTAAATTTTTCATCAATCGTTTTCTTGTGCACGTTTTTTACAAATACATTTCTTATTACTATGCCAGTCAGAGTATGATCTGAAATCCTAAGGTCCAGATTCAACCCACTAAAATTATTAAAAAAGTTTAAGCTACTCCGACCAAATACATGGTCAAGGCAGCTTCCCGAAACATTACGAGTTGGCTCGTAAAGAAGTGATGTTAAGCCGTGATTGGCCATAAGCGTTTGATATCTTTCTATTGTGGTACTAAAGCTAAGTATATCTATGTTAAAATCACCTAAGATAACAGTGTTATTTGAGTTTTCTTCACAAAGGATACTTGAAAATTCATCAAAAAATGTTTGAATAGGAACGGAATGTAACCTATATACACAAAGAAAATTAAAAGTCCTACTCGAGATGCTTAATGAGATCTTTAGAACATCAGCACTCGTGATATTATATTTAACGAACTCACAATCATACGAACTACGAGCAAAAACTCCAACGCCACCTGCAGAATATCGGTCATTAGTGTTTGCCAGGAAATTATAGCCAGGAATACTAAAATCCGGAATTTCGTGAGAGTATATCCAGATCTCCGAGACAAAAATTAAATCCGGGGGGTTTTTAAAAAGTTCTAAATTACACAGCAATAAATCAAAATTTTGCCGAAGACTTCGAATATTTTGGTGAATAGCAATAAATACATTTAAATCCGTAATAGGATTGGTAATGGCATGGTTGTTTCTATCAAAAATGTTTGGAAAATGCATAAAAGAGAAAAAATGTAATAAATTAATTAATTAATTAGTTAAGCTACGTAACTTTTGACAAATCGTCAAAAGTTTTTAGAAAAACAACCTCACCATTATCATCCTTTCTTATTAAAATCCTTCCATTTTTCACCCACAGATGCTTATAATTTTTGGCTTTTTTTGTTTTGCTCGCAACTGTTAACAGCGCTCTATTGTAGTTGGTGAGACTCTCATTTACGTATATTGGTGTTTTGTTTGTGTCACCAAAAATCTCCGACGTCAATTTGCCTTTAACTTTGCGTTTTTGAGCAGTTACTTTTCTCCTAAGCTCAGCTGTTGAGAAGTGTACACGGAGAACATTAGCTATCTTCGCGTTTGGCTGCTTAAGTGCTTTAACATAACACTTGGTTATTTCTTCAGAAGAGACAGATAACCCAAATGCAGTATTTAAAACTTGTTTTGTGCACTCGTTCGCATTATCGCTTGTCAGCGCTGGTACGCCAACAATGTCGACAGCGCAGCTAAGCAGCTGCTGCTCTCTCCAGTTCAAAATATTCTCTAACTTGCACACCCTTTCACTCAATTTGGAGTTTTCCTCTTTGAGCTGCTTCACTTCACTTAGGAAAGCATTATTTACCTTCTTTAAGTTCAAAATCTCGTCATAGAGTATTTCGATTGTTATCTCACTAGGCCTTGTACAATTCTCAGTATTGCTTTGCACAAGCTGAGGTCGCTGTACTCGTACTTGTTCCGTTTTATTTGCGTTGGTGTTATTATTGTTGTTGATGCTGGAATTTTTGTTGGCAATTGCGTTGATGTTATTATTATTGTTGTTCATATTTTTGTTGACGTTATTAGTGTTATTTGTCTTCTGTGCTTGTTGTTTGTGGCAAATGTTGGTGGTTTGCCTTTGTTTGTGAGGTGCCACCGTTGAAGATTTGGCAGATGCCTGGGTTGGATGGGCAGGTGCAATTGCTGCTTCAACAGCTACGGGAATCGGCAGTGGCTGCATTAAAGCATTAGTAAGATAATAAAACACAACCAACAAATTCAACGTATACCAGTGGCCTAACCTGCCTGGCGTTGCCATATGGACACATGCACAGAAAAATGCAAAAAAAACCGCATTCAAATATAATTTTTTTAGAAAAAAAAAATTGAGAGTTATTTTATATTCCTATCACTACACAAAAACACAACTATCATAGCCCGACCGCGCGATTCTTCGATATCTTAGATATACTTACTTTTTCATTTCACATTTTTTCCCACTTCACATTTTGCATGCACTTTGCAATGCACTCAGGACTACGAACCAAATAAAACGGACGAGCAAATGAATGCTGACGAAAGCGTGATCAATTACGCAACAGCCACGCGCTAACAGATAACGGTATATGCATTCTTTGGAATTTTGTGGACATGTTAATGCAAGACTATCGCGCGTTGCCATATGGCAACCCCAGGGTGATTTGGGTTAACTTAAATCGATTCATTTGGTTGACAGCGAACAAACACACAAACAGCTTTTTTTTAGAAAAGGTGCTCCTATTGTTTAAACAATTTTGGTTAAATAATATATGAATCAACTATTTTTTTTGATGCAGAACGAAAGTAAATATTTCAAAGTTTAACTTCAAGTAAGTTTCATTCTAATCGGTGGATCCGTTTATGATTTGTGGCTGTGTAAACTAAAAAATTTATGGTTTTTTACCGATTTCCACTCCCCCTTGAGATATAAGGTATCCTATCTTTCAAGTTGGATCAAACTGTAGATGCTGTGCAAATTTCATTTAAAACGGGTGAGTCTGAGCCATCCACCGCAAATAAGGTGAACGGCGCAAAGTTCAGGCCATTCACCACAATATTTAAGACATCTACCAAATAAGGTGAATTAAGCAAGATTCTTAACCGTGGTTAGTGCCGAAGCTAAAAATACCTTTTAATGAATGTATTTGTATTTTTAAATATAAAACAGAAAAAATCTGTATGGCATTAAGTTCCCTACAGGAACATTTCAGTTAGAATACCAGTGATCTCAACTGACTACAATGTATATGGTAGCTAAACTTCTTTAGCTAATATATGATTAAATTGAAGATTTAGAAAATGTTTTGTTCTATATAAATAAACACTATGTCCGATAGAATAAAGAAAAGAAAAAATTTTGAAAATCGGTTAAGCCGTTATTGAGTATTAGCTAAAAAAATTTTAAATTGAGATTAGAAAAAAAGAATTTATGTGGTAAATGAGACATGAAACAGATTGGAAACATTAAAGAAAAAATTGATAATTGGAGAAAAATTACATTGTTAAATCACAGCGATGGATAGGATTACATGTTTCAGAGTTTCCAAGCTCATCATCAGATCCCTTTTCGGACACTGGGATGCGAACCAGTGCCTGCACCAAAGCCGCTGTTAGAAAATTCTAACATCTAAGCTATGATGCCCTGTGACGTCACAATGCACTTATCTCCACTTCAATTAATTCCCTTTTGTTTGTTTGTTCTTGCCAACAGTGAGCACACATTGTTGTTAGACCTTCGGTCATACGAACGAATGCGTGTGCTGGACTTTTTTGTTTGTACATATTTATGTACGTAAACCCGTGCTACGGTTCTTAATATTTTGTTGTTGGTTTTTGCGATCTTTCTTGTTTTTACATATTTGTAAGTTTTGCAAGCTTGAGATCAGAGAAACAATAATTCGTAATGAGGGAATTAATTGAAGTGGAGATAAGTGCATTGTGACGTCACAGGGCATCATAGCTTAGATGTTAGAATTTTCTAACAGCGGCTTTGGTGCAGACACTGGTTCGCATCCCAGTGTCCGAAAAGGGATCTGATGATGAGCTTGGAAACTCTGAAACATGTAATCCTATCCATCGCTGTGATTTAACAATGTAATTTTTCTCCAATTATCCATTTTTTCTTTAATGTTTCCAATCTGTTTCATGTCTCATTTACCACATAAATTCTTTTTTTCTAATCTCAATTTAAAATTTTTTTAGCTAATACTCAATAACGGCTTAACCGATTTTCAAAATTTTTTCTTTTCTTTATTCTATCGGACATAGTGTTTATTTATATAGAACAAAACATTTTCTAAATCTTCAATTTAATCATATATTAGCTAAAGAAGTTTAGCTACCATATACATTGTAGTCAGTTGAGATCACTGGTATTCTAACTGAAATGTTCCTGTAGGGAACTTAATGCCATACAGATTTTTTCTGTTTTATATTTAAAAATACAAATACATTCATTAAAAGGTATTTTTAGCTTCGGCACTAAACACGGTTAAGAATCTTGCTTAATTCACCTTATTTGGTAGATGTCTTAAATATTGTGGTGAATGGCCTGAACTTTGCGCCGTTCACCTTATTTGCGGTGGATGGCTCAAACATTGTGGTGAATGGCCTGTAATCTGTATCATGGTGAAGAAGTTGTAATCTTAATATATAAAAATCACGTGTCACATGTTCAATCAGGGTGAGCTCCTAAACTACTCAACCGATTTTAATGAAATTTGCACAGCATCTACAGTTTGATCCAACTTGAAAGATAGGATACCTCATATCTCAAGGGGGAGTGGAAATCGGTAAAAAACCAAAAATTTTTTAGTTTACACAGCCACAAATCATAAACGGATCCACCGATTAGAATGAAACTTACTTGAAGTTAAACTTTGAAATATTTACTTTCGTTCTGCATCAAAAAAAATAGTTGATTCATATATTATTTAACCAAAATTGTTTAAACAATAGGAGCACCTTTTCTAAAAAAAAGCTGTTTGTGTGTTTGTTCGCTGTCAACCAAATGAATCGATTTAAGTTAAGCGAGCGCTCGGTAGCGGTACTTCGCTTCGTACATACATAGATATGTATGTATGTATGACGCTTTAAATAAAAACAAAATTAACATTCATATGTACATATGTACATTTTCGTGTTGCTGAGGGATAAGTAAAAATCAAATCCATATAGTACATATGTACATATTTTGTAGTGAACGCATTTTGTGAAACCCCGTTATCCGTATTTTATACAATTGCTTCATTGTTCAAAAATATTTAATTAAAATATATACATATGTACATGTAAGTATTATCACATAATTATATTATTAATTTCTTATTTCATATTAATCAATTCAAAAATGATAGGAAAAAAATGAGAACGGCTGGACAGATTTGACTCAAGTTTTTTTTCAGTTCTTCGTAATTGGTAACGCGGTGTTTCCACCAAACCAAACACCGCGTTTAAAAGAGTTTGGGTTATGTAGAAATGGTTATGTAGAAATGTCAAGTTTTTCTACTGAGAGTTTACCGGAAAATGGGTTTACACCCACTAAATCGGAACGACGATCATAATAAATTGTTTAGTGGGTGTAAACCCATTTTCCGGCAAACTATCAGTGGAAAACTTGACATTTCTACATAACCCAAACCCTTTTAAACACGGTGTTTGGTTTGGTGGAAACATAGCATAAGAGAAGGTTTGTGTGAGGGAAAATTTTGGGAAATATTTCCGGATTTTCAAGATTTATGTAATTTTGGAAAAGTGGGCGGTGCCACGCCCACATTTTTTGTATTCAGTACTTTGTTTGTACTTCCATAATGTCCAAAGTTTATGGTTGATCTGTTTTAAACTTTTCCAATACGTGAAAATCTTCGTGGGGTACGACATACATACATTTGTAAATTTTTTGGAAAAGTGGTCAGTTCTAAGACCACAGCTAAGTAATATTTCAATTCGTTATATCCCTGAATGTATTTGCTTTAGTGACATTTTAACGTTCTTAAATCTTAATCAAAGCACTTAATTTTTTGTTTGTTATTGCCGTTTATACATATCCAGAGTATTATAGGATTTCCATAAAATCATAATAGTGGCGTTAAGTGGTAGATATAGGATATAATTAAATAAATACTAACTACACATCTGTAGCGCGATTCACTAACTTTTAACAATTTTGCAATAGAGATATTTATCATTAACGTATACTGTTTAATTTAACAATTGTGCGATTCACTAACTCGGATTTAACAATAACGTTTAAATAATTGTTTAAAATGATGACATGTGGCATCTCAGTCGAAATTGACTAAAACGTTGCTTAAATGTTAAGTGCAGCATTTGCCAGCGCCGCCGTTGGTGTCGCAGTAGCGCAGCTGACAAGCGTCTGGATAACAAAATAGACGTCGCAAGTTCGATACCAATAACTAGGAGACATTTTTTCTAAAATATATTTTTTTTTTAAATAAATACTTTTTTTTTAAATATAGAAATACTTCTTGCTCAAAAAATTTGTTTTTAATTTATTTTTATTTTAACCAATATTTCAACGACACCAACGGATAACGTGATAAAATATCAATTTACAAATCGACTACGATAAATTAACGATTGAAGAGTTGACAAAAAGTTAGTGAATAGCATAGATAGTTAAAATTATTGTTACGTTAATTTATCGTGGACAAATTGTGTTAAAAAAGTTAGTGAATCACAAAATTGTTTAAATTATTGTTAAGTTAATTTATCGTTGCCAAATTACGTTAAAAAAGTTAGTGAATCGCGCTACTGCTCAGCAGCGCATAATGGTTTGTGTCATACTCATTGAGTTCAAAAGATTCGTTTTTTAAGTTGGACATCCAACAAATTTATTTGTTTATACCAAATACGTTAAAACCGGAAACTTTGCATATACTAAAGCATTGCAATAAATGGAATGTTAAAAATTAATAGAAAAATAGTTGAAAATGTATTTCTAGGGAAGTCACTGGTCAGGCAGAACAACGTCTGCCGGGTCTGCTAGTCTATATATAAAAATGAATTGGCGTTCGTATATACCGTAAGATCTCCGGATCGGCTCAACCGATTTTAAATATTTTTTCTTTAATGTTTCCGATCTGTTTGATGTCTCATTTACCACATAAATTTTTTTTTTCTAATCTCAATTTAAAATTTTTTTAGCTAATACTCAATAACGGCTTAACCGATTTTCAAATCGGACATAGTGTTTATTTATATAGAACAAAACATTTTCTAAATCTTCAATTGAATCATATATGAGCAAAAGAAGTTTAGCTACCATATAAATTTTGGTCAGTTGAGATCACTGGTATTCTAACTGAAATGTTCCTGTAGGGAACTTAATGCCATACAGATTTTTTCCGTTTTATATTTAAAAATACAAATGGTGAATGGTGTTAAGGAATGCACTCATGTAGCAATTAAATCCATGCATTACCATCAACTGAATAGCAACTTTGGATTGCAGCCTTTTTCTCATTTTTTGGAATAAGGAATGCAAATTTGCAGTTCTTATTCCTTTTATTATTCCCGAATAATCATTCCCCTTTTTATTCTTTTGTTTTTATTGGCTGTATTTCATGCCTCGGATTGCAAATGTAAGGAATGCATTCCGCATTTCTTTGTTATTTATGTATCAACGTAGGCATAGTTGTGTATGGCTGGATTGTGCTTTTAGCAATCCTGTCCGAAGTCGAGATGGAGCTCGATCTACTGCAACAGCAGAATATTACCGATCCTGCCTTTTGCGTTGCAGAAAATTCGGGTAAAATTGACTCGCAAGTAACAATCGTTTAAAATTTATGTTATTGTTCGGGCGATCTCGGACAGGATTGCTATAAGCACAATCCAGACATACACTACTATGCCTACGTTGATACATAAATAACAAAGAAATGCGGAATGCATTCCTTACATTTGCAATCCGAGGCATGAAATACAGCGAATAAAAACAAAGGAATTAAAAGAGGAATAATTATTCCGAATAATAAAAGGATTAAGAACTTCAAAATTTGCATTCCTTATTCCAAAAAATGGAATAAAGGCTGCAAACGAAATGTCTACAATCCAATTAAAAATTATTCCCAAAGGAATGCATTCCTTAAAAACTCATGTAGCCACAATGAAAAATAAATAAACGTCTTAAGAACTAGTATATACATAATTAAACACTGGTCCGTGGGCCCTCAACTTTTATCAGCCAGACTCCTTTAACCGGAAAATTGAGAAATCCGTTCAGGCGATTTCAGCAAAAACAAAGTTCTGCAAGAAGAATAGCACAATCAGAATTTGGGTAGTATGTATGTATGTATAATATATCAAATGAACTCTTACCTGTATTTAAATTATTTTATGGTGCAGATATATCTCGTTGGTGTTTTGCAGCCAATGATATGCTCTAAATAAGATAAATTCTATAAAATATTAAAAATTTTAAAATATTTTGCGCTTACCTTTTTCATTTTTCCAAAAAAGTATTTGACAAATAAAAATTAATTTCTGAAGACAGCTGTCGTATTTCCAGTGTTTGGGAAATTTTTCAAACAAAAATGTGTATGTATTGGTATTTTTGGAAAATGTGGTTAGCATCGGTTTGTAGGGTAGCTAATACTGAATAACAGCTTAACCGATTTTCAAAATTTTTCCCTTTATTTATTTTATCGGACATAGTGTTTATTTATATAGAACAAAACATTTTATAAATCTTCAATTTAATCATATATTAGCTAAAGAAGTTTAGCTACCATATAAATTGTGGTCAGTTGAGATCACTGATATTCTAACTGAAATGTTCCTGTAGGGAACTTAATGCCATACAGATTTTTTCCGTTTTATATTTAAAATACAAATACATTCATTAAAAGGTATTTTTAGCTTCGGCACTAACCACGGTTAAGAATCTTGCTTAATTCACCTTATTTGGTAGATGTCTTAAATATTGTGGTGAATGGCCTGAACTTTTCGCCGTTCACCTTATTTGCGGTGGATGGCTCAAACATTGTGGTGAATGGCCTGTAATCTATATCATGGTGAAGAAGTTGTAATCTATATATATAAAAATGAATTGGCGTTCGTATATACCGTAAGATCTCCGGATCGGCTCAACCGATTTTAAATATGTTTTCTTTAATGTTTCCGATCTGTTTGATGTCTCATTTATCACATGAATTTTTTTTTTTCTAATCTCAATTTAAAATTTTTTTAGCTAATACTCAATAACGGCTTAGCCGATTTTCAAATCGGACATAGTGTTTATTTATATAGAACAAAACATTTTCTAAATCTTCAATTTAATCATATATTAGCTAAAGAAGTTTAGCTACCATATAAATTTTGGTCAGTTGAGATCACTGGTATTCTAACTGAAATGTTCCTGTAGGGAACTTAATGCCATACAGATTTTTTCCGTTTTATATTTAAAAATACAAATGGTGAATTCCTTTTCGCTACTATTGCGAATGTTGAAAAAGTGAATGAATGAAAAGTTTTGATTGTGAATATAGGTTGTTATTCCGTCCTTTTTCATAATCTATGTTATGGTGAAGAATTTGTAATCTATATATATAAAAATGAATTGGCGTTCGTATATACCGTAAGATCTCCGGATCGGCTCAACCGATTTTAAATATTTTTTCTTTAATGTTTCCAATCTGTTTCATGTCTCATTTACCACATAAATTCTTTTTTTTTCTAATCTCAATTTAAAATTTTTTTAGCTAATACTCAATAACGGCTTAACCGATTTTCAAAATTTTTCCTTTTCTTTATTTTATCGGACATACTTAGTGTTTATTTATATAGAACAAAACATTTTCTAAATCTTCAATTTCATCATATATTAGCTAAAGAAGTTTAGCTACCATATAAATTTTGGTCTGTTGAGATCACTGGTATTCTAACTGAAATGTTCCTGTAGGGAACTTAATGCCATACAGATTTTTTCCGTTTTATATTTAAAAATACAAATGGTGAATTCCTTTTCGCTACTATTGCGAATGTTGAAAAAGTGAATTAATGAAAAGTTTTGATTGTGAATATAGGTTGTTATTCCGTCCTTTTTCATAATCTATGTTATGGTGAAGAATTTGTAATCTATATATGAAATGAATTGGCGTTCGTATATACCATCTCAATTATAATCTCAATTTAAAATTTTTTTAGCTAATACTCAATAACGGCTTAACCGATTTGCAAAATTTTTTCTTTTCTTTATTCTATCGGACATAGTGTTTATTTATATAGAACAAAACATTTTCTAAATCCTCAATTTAATCATATATTAGCTAAAGAAGTTTAGCTACCATATAAATTGTAGTCAGTTGAGATCACTGGTATTCTAACTGAAATGTTCCTGTAGGGAAGACAACAACCAAAAGTTTTGATTGTGATTATAGATTTTTATTCCGTAATTTTTCCAAATGGTGAATTCCTTTTCGCTACCTTATTGCGGTGGATGGCTCAAACATTGTGGTGAATGGCCTGTAATCTATATCAAGGGGAAGAAGTTGTAATCTATATATAAAAATGAAAATGTAGTTTTCCCAGTTAGGCTGTGTGCCGATCGGGCGCCATCCCGAACAAAAAAAAAAAAATTGTGATCAGTAAATCTGACAAAATATCGGAAAGTATCCACCAAAAATTGCCGTAATGGCTTCTGTTATTGTTATGCAACATACGTTTGTACATATCGTTGTTGCCTATGCGAAACCACCTATCGACCAAATGCAAAACTTCCCAAATCACAAAAGTGCAAAACCGCCTATAGGCAAAATAATTCCACAAAAAACTAACTCACTACTTAAAAGTTTAGTTCAATTCTATGTTATTCAGGTAAATATTATCTTTTAAAAATAGAAACAAAAATTAAGTTAAAACATTAGCTAAACATAGAAGTTAGGTTTTGCTCTCCTGTAAAATTTGACTGCTTTCAGATAGGTGGTTTTGCAAAGGCATCAACGATATGTATTCTGTGGTTCTTTTTTTTTTTTTTTTTTAGAACTACGAGGTCTAAACCTGTATCCGGAGAGCACAAATATTATATTATTAGCAAAAGGAATGAACAATAACTCATACATTTTTTCCAAAAAAGGGGCTCTTGCGGATATCTGCCTAGGATTTGAGTGAAAGTTTTAAACAGAATATACACATATGCATAAAAGTGCAAAAATTACACAGGTTGCACGTTGGAAACGTACAACAAAAATTCCCAAATTGTACACCAAAGGCTGTGTTCCAAATGGTTGAAAAAAGCAAAATTTTGACAGAGCGATGGTAAATTCTGACAGTTATCGTGGTAAATATAAAGGTAAAATTTTGACAACCAATAATGTCGGCACAGAGATGCATGTGCTGTTTAGATTCATATTATTTCACATAAAGTTATGATGTTCACACGCGTTATTAAACACAAAAATATAATATAATGCCAAATAGCAAATATTCGTTCACCATAGGAAATTTGTTCACCTCATTTTACTCTGACGAAAACAAATATCATTTGATACACAGCCAAAGTCACAAAAGCCATAAGGCACTGATATGCATTGCAGAGTTAAAGAACTACGGAGGAAGAACATTGACAGGACAACGTCTGTCGGGTCAGCTAGTCTATATATAAAAATGAAAATGTAGTTTTCCCAGTAAGGCTGTGTGCCGATCGGGTGTTTTCTAAATCTTCAATTTAATCATATATTAGCTAAAGAAGTTTAGCTACCATATAAATTGTGGTCAGTTGAGATGACTGGTATTATACATTCATTAAAAGGTATTTTTAGCTTCGGCACTAACCACGGTTAAGAATCTTGCTTAATTCACCTTATTTGGTAGATGTCTTAAATATTGTGGTGAATGGCCTGAACTTTTCGCCGTTCACCTTATTTGCGGTGGATGGCTCAAACATTGTGGTGAATGGCCTGTAATCTATATCATGGTGAAGAAGTTGTAATCTATATATATAAAAATGAATTGGCGTTCGTATATACCGTAAGATCTCCGGATCGGCTCAACCGATTTTAAATATTTTTTCTTTAATGTTTCCGATCTGTTTGATGTCTCATTTATCACATAATTTTTTTTTTTTTCTAATCTCAATTTAAAATTTTTTTAGCTAATACTCAATAACGGCTTAACCGATTTTCAAATCGGACATAGTGTTTATTTATATAGAACAAAACATTTTCTAAATCTTCAATTTAATCATATATTAGCTAAAGAAGTTTAGCTACCATATAAATTTTGGTCAGTTGAGATCACTGGTATTCTAACTGAAATGTTCCTGTAGGGAACTTAGTTCCATACAGATTTTTTCCGTTTTATATTTAAAAATACAAATGGTGAATTCCTTTTCGCTACTATTGCGAATGTTGAAAAAGTGAATGAATGAAAAGTTTTGATTGTGAATATATATTGTTATTCCGTCCTTTTTCATAATCTATGTTATGGTGAAGAATTTGTAATCTATATATGAAATGAATTGGCGTTCGTATATACCATAAGATCTCCGTATCGGCTCAACCGATTTTAAATATTTTTTCTTTAATGTTTCCAATCTGTTTCATGTCTCATTTACCACATAAATTTTTTTTTTCTAATCTCAATTTAAAATTTTTTTAGCTAATACTCAATAACGGCTTAACCGATTTACAAAATTTTTTCTTTTCTTTATTCTATCGGACATAGTGTTTATTTATATAGAACAAAACATTTTCTAAATCCTCAATTTAATCATATATTAGCTAAAGAAGTTTAGCTACCATATAAATTGTAGTCAGTTGAGATCACTGGTATTCTAACTGAAATGTTCCTGTAGGGAAGACAACAACCAAAAGTTTTGATTGTGATTATAGATTTTTATTCCGTAATTTTTCCAAATGGTGAATTCCTTTTCGCTACCTTATTGCGGTGGATGGCTCAAACATTGTGGTGAATGGCCTGTAATCTATATCATGGTGAAGAAGTTGTAATCTATATATAAAAATTAAAATGTAGTTTTCCCAGTTAGGCTGTGTGCCGATCGGGCGCCATCCCGAACAAAAAAAAAAAAATTGTGATCAGTAAATCTGACAAAATATCGGAAAGTATCCACCAAAAATTGCCGTAATGGCTTCTGTTATTGTTATGCAACATACGTTTGTACATATCGTTGTTGCCTATGCGAAACCACCTATCGACCAAATGCAAAACTTCCCAAATCACAAAAGTGCAAAACCGCCTATAGGCAAAATAATTCCACAAAAAACTAACTCACTACTTAAAAGTTTAGTTCAATTCTATGTTATTCAGGTAAATATTATCTTTTAAAAATAGAAACAAAAATTAAGTTAAAACATTAGCTATACATAGAAGTTAGGTTTTGCTCTCCTGTAAAATTTGACTGCTTTCAGATAGGTGGTTTTGCAAAGGCATCAACGATATGTATTCTGTGGTTCTTTTTTTTTTTTTTAGAACTACGAGGTCTAAACCTGTATCCGGAGAGCACAAATATGATATTATTAGCAAAAGGAATGAACAATAACTCATACATTTTTTCCAAAAAAGGGGTTCTTGCGGATATCTGCCTAGGATTTGAGTGAAAGTTTTAAACAGAATATACACATATGCATAAAAGTGCAAAAATTACAAAGGTTGCAGTTATTTTTATTTTCTGTTTTTCCGACAGGGTGAATGCTAGATTTATATTGGAACGATTTTCCGTCATCCCTTGTCAATTTGACAAGGGATGACGGAAAATCGTTCCAATATCCAAAGGTTGCACGTTGGAATACGTACAACAAAAATTCCCAAATTGTACACCAAAGGCTGTGTTCCAAATGGTTGAAAAAAGCAAAATTTTGACAGAGCGATGGTAAATTCTGACAGTTATCGTGGTAAATATAAAGGTAAAATTTTGACAACCAATAATGTCGGCACAGAGATGCATGTGCTGTTTAGATTCATATTATTTCACATAAAGTTATGTTCACACGCGTTATTAAACACAAAAATATAATATAATGCCAAATAGCAAATATTCGTTCACCATAGGAAATTTGTTCACCTCATTTTACTCTGACGAAAACAAATATCATTTGATACACAGCCAAAGTCACAAAAGCCATAAGGCACTGAAATGCATTGCAGAGTTAAAGAACTACGAAGGACAGGGACGGATTCAGATGAGGGGTCCAGGGGGTCCGGACCCCCCCCCGAAATGGATGACCAGTTACTTATTACAGATTCTGTTCGAACGTATCTGCAGAAAACCAGCCGAAAACCTTTATTGAAGTTCTGAACGTGTGTGATATACAGTTTTACAGAGAAATACATAGCTTTCTCACTATAGGTGCTACACTGCCAGTTACGGTAGCTTCAACGATCAGTGAGGTGTCTTTAGGTAGATAGACCATATGCAATTCTTCCATATAAATATTCACAAGTAAAAATTTTTTTTTTCAAACTAAATAAATTTTGGAAGCTAAATAATAATATGACTACATAAGTGTTATTATATTAATTTTATTTAAATAATTAAATCATTCAAATATGCAACATTTTCATCTTAAAATATGTGAAATTATTGGACGACGTCAAAGAAGTAGTCTACTCATGCTTTGGAAACAATTTGGACACGAATTACACGTTTCGCCTAAAATATTTTAAAACAAGTTACATGCTTCTGGAAATCCCCATTACTCCGAAATTTCACGTAGTATTCTTCCATGTGGAACAGTTCTGCAAATTAAAAGAAATGGGTCTAGGATTCTTCAGTGAGCAAGCCATGGAGTCAGTACATCATGACTTTCAGAAAGCTTGGGAGCACCACAAAGTTGCAAGCAATAACCCCTTATGCATATTTTGAAAAGCTTCAAAGAGCGATTTGCGCATACAACAGTTTGCATATTTAATTGATTGAATTGTTTGAATAAAATTAATATAATAACACTTATTGGAGTCATATTATTATTTTGCTTCCAAAATGAATTAAGTTTGAAAAAAAAACAATTCGTCTTGTGAATTTTTATATCGAAGAATTGCATATGGTCTATCTACCTAAAGAAACCTCACTTTTCTTTGGTAATTGACACATAATTTTTTGACATTGGGTAGTAAAGAAAAATGTTAGGGCTATCATATTCTCTTCTGTAAGTAGTCATAACACATTTCCCGGCCGACATATAGTGGTACAAAAATGGTCGAAAAGTCGATTTTCGAAAAAAGTAGTGCCAAAAAATCAGATGCTAATAATCAGCAGTGAAGAGGGGATGGCAAAACGTCCTTGGGTGATAGGGATAAATGTTGTGGCTTTCATGTTCTACTACTTGAACATAAAAATTTGTTCAAATTGCTGAGATACAGAGGGCCAAAAAATAGGCCATCCGAGCTTTTAGTCCAGATTGCGGGAGAGCTATTCCTACTCTAAAAATTTTAATAGCAGATTAGGGTTGTACGTAGAAGACTCCTACAACTCCTATACTCAGAAATATATTTAAGGTCACTTAAACGTGTTTTAGGAGGGGGATGCGGACTCCCCTCCAACAAAAAAAACGGTGCAAGTTGCCTCGTGACAACTTTCGAAGTCCTAATCTGCAAGCTTTTCTTAAATCAACCGCATTGAGAGAATACTGTCTTCCCCTATTTTTTGACCAACTAGCCTCCAAAACTGCTCTAAAAGCTGATTTTGTTTACCTATTTTAATGAAAATAAAACCGAGTCACCTTACAAAAAAAAATCGCCAAAAATTAACGGTAACCCCTAGGTACTTAAAATTTACACTTTGTTGTGCCAAAACTAATCGCTCTATAAAACTGCGTACTCGAAAAATTTCTTCTTCTTCTTTTTAATTTTCCTTAGCACCACGGGGTGTATAAGTAACAAAAAATGCATTTTCAATTGCACTTTACAAGAGCAATTAACATGATATGTTAAAAGTAAAACATGTGCGGGATGCAGTATTAGGTCCTCTTTCAGAATATATGACGTTTTTTTAAATCTGGAAGGGAATGCAGTTTTCCGAAGCCGTGCAAAAAATTGCCATTAATTCGCGATTTTCTCAGCAACGGCTCCGGCGATGATTTTCTTTTTTGCGTCACATCAATTTATTTAGCGTATATTCTCATAAAGTAAAGCCAAATATACTGTACTCCCACTTTGAGGTAAAGATCGTTTCTGGCGCACCGTGCCTATGAGTGAGTTTTTGTTATTCATACCCCCGATTATTATCTTCCAACTTTTCTTGTGAATGTTGTATCGGAGATTTCAAATCTGGACCCCCCCCCCCGAAACATTTTCCTGGATCCGCCCCTGACGAAGGAAGAACATTGACAGGACAACGTCTGTCGGGTCGGCTAGTCTATATATATAAAAATGAATTGGCGTTCGTATATACCGTAAGATCTCCGGATCGGCTCAACCGATTTTAAATATTTTTTCTTTAATGTTTCCGATCTGTTTGATGTCTCATTTACCACGTACATTTTTTTTTTTCTAATCTCAATTTAAAATTTTTTCAGCTAATACTCAATAACGGCTTAACCGATTTTCAAATTGGACATAGTGTTTATTTATATAGAACAAAACATTTTCTAAATCTTCAATTTAATCATATATTAGCTAAAGAAGTTTAGCTGCCATATAAATTGTAGTCAGTTGAGATCACTGGTATTCTAACTGAAATGTTCCTGTAGGGAACTTAATGCCATACAGATTTTTTCCGTTTTATATTTAAAAATACAAATGGTGAATTCCTTTTCGCTACTATTGCGAATGTTGAAAAAGTGAATGAATGAAAAGTTTTGATTGTGAATATAGGTTGTTATTCCCTCCTTTTTCATAATCTATGTTATGGTGAAGAATTTGTAATCTATATATGAAATGAATTGGCATTCGTATATACCATAAGATCTCCGTATCGGCTCAACCGATTTTAAATATTTTTTCTTTAATGTTTCCAATCTGTTTCATGTCTCATTTACCACATAAATTTTTTTTTTTCTAATCTCAATTTAAAATTTTTTTAGCTAATACTCAATAACGGCTTAACCGATTTACAAAATTTTTTCTTTTCTTTATTCTATCGGACATAGTGTTTATTTATATAGAACAAAACATTTTCTAAATCCTCAATTTAATCATATATTAGCTAAAGAAGTTTAGCTACCATATAAATTGTAGTCAGTTGAGATCACTGGTATTCTAACTGAAATGTTCCTGTAGGGAAGACAACAACCAAAAGTTTTGATTGTGATTATAGATTTTTATTCCGTAATTTTTCCAAATGGTGAATTCCTTTTCGCTACCTTATTGCGGTGGATGGCTCAAACATTGTGGTGAATGGCCTGTAATCTATATCATGGTGAAGAAGTTGTAATCCTACTAATATTATAAATGTGAATGTAGCGATGTTTGGATGTTTGGATGTCCAGACGTTTGCTTTTGTTCCCTAAAAACGTGAGAATGGCTGGACGGATTTTGTTGAAATTTGGCACGCCTACAGGTTATAGTCTGGAAGGAGCTATAGGCTATTTGTTTTTTTAATTTTGGGGGTTCCGACCCTGCTAGGGACCGTTTCTTTTCGAAATTTTTTTTATTCCATATAACTCTAAGTATATTGAACCTATACTTATGATATTTCGCATAAAGGTATAGAAAGATCGTACAATATGGGTATCAAACGAAAGGGGAAGGCCCCAGGTTTCATTTTAGCTTCGATATATTTCGATAAATTGATCGATAACTAAGTTATCGGTCAAACTTCGATTGCCCGAAAACCTTAATATTACCCTGCAATATGGGTATCAAACGAAAGGGGATGGCTCCAGGTTTCATTTGGACTTCGATAGGTTTCGATAAATTGATCGATAACTGAGTCATCGGTCAAAATGCGATTGCCAGAAAACCTCTATTTTACCCTACAATATGGGTATCAAACGAAAGGAGATAGCTCCAGGTTTCATTTGGACTTCGATATATTTCGATAAGTTTATCGATAAGTGAGTTATCGGTGATTGCCCAAAAACCTTAACATTACCCTATAATATGGGTATAAAACGAAAGGAGAAGGCAGCAGGTTTCATTTGGACTACGATAGGTTTCGATAAATTGATCGATAACTGAGTTATCGGTGAAAATGTTATTGCACAAAAACCTTAAACCTGTCCTACAATATGGGTATCAAAGGAAAGGGGAAGGCCCCAGGTTTCATTTGGACTTCGATATATTTCGATAAATTGATCGATAACTGAGTCATCGGTCAAAATGCGATTGCCAGAAAACCTCTATTTTACCCTACAATATGGGTATCAAACGAAAGGAGATAGCTCCAGGTTTCATTTGGACTTCGATATATTTCGATAAGTTTATCGATAAGTGAGTTATCGGTGATTGCCCAAAAACCTTAACATTACCCTATAATATGGGTATAAAACGAAAGGAGAAGGCAGCAGGTTTCATTTGGACTACGATAGGTTTCGATAAATTGATCGATAACTGAGTTATCGGTGAAAATGTGATTGCCCAAAAACCTTAAACTTGACCTATAGTATGGGTATCAAACGAAAGGGGAAGGCCCCAGGTTTAAATTTAGCTTTGATATATTTCGATAAATTGATCGATACCTAAGTTATCGGTCAAAATTCGATTGCCCAAAAACCTTAATATTACCCGGCAATATGGGTATCAATCGAAAGGGGATATCTCCAGGTTTCATTTGGACTTCGATAGGTTTCGATAAATTGATCGATAACTGAGTTATCGGTCAAAATGCGATTGCCCGAAAACTTCTATATTACCCTACAATATGGGTATCAGACGAAAGAAGATAGCTCCAGGTTTCATTTGGACTTCGATATATTTCGATAAATTGATCGATAACTGAGTTATCGGTGAAAATGTGATTGCCCAAAAACCTTACACTTGACCTATAGTATGGGTATCAAACGAAAGGGGAGGGCCCCAGGTTTAAATTTAGCTTTGATATATTTCGATAAATTGATCGATACCTAAGTTATCGGTCAAAATTCGATTGCCCAAAAACCTTAATATTACCCGGCAATATGGGTATCAATCGAAAGGGGATATCTCCAGGTTTCATTTGGACTTCGATAGGTTTCGATAAATTGATCGATAACTGAGTTATCGGTCAAAATGCGATTGCCCGAAAACTTCTATATTACCCTACAATATGGGTATCAGACGAAAGAAGTTAGCTCCAGGTTTCATTTGGACTTCGATATATTTCGATAAATTTATCAATAACTGAGTTATCGGTGATTGCCCAAAAAACTTAACATTACTCTATAATATGGGTATAAAACGAAAGGAGAAGGCAGCAGGTTTCATTTGGACTACGATAGGTTTCGATAAATAGACCGCTAACTGAGTTATCGGTGAAAATGTGATTGCCCAAAAACCTTAAACTTGACCTACAATATGGATATCAAACGAAAGGGGAAGGCCCCAGGTTTCCTTTGTACTTGAATATATTTCGATAAATTGATCGATAACTGAGTTATCGGTCAAAATGCGACTGCCCGAAAACCTCTATATTACCCTACAATATGGGTATCAAACGAAAGGAGATAGCTCCAGGTTTCATTTGGACTTCGATATATTTCGATAAATGTATCGATAACTGAGTTATCGGTGATTGCCCAAAAAACTTAACATTACCCTATAATATGGGTATAAAACGAAAGGAGAAGGCCGCAGGTTTCATTTGGACTTCGATAGGTTTCGGTAAATTGATCGGTAACTGAGTTATCGGTGAAAATGTGATTGCCCAAAAAACTTAAACTTGCCCTACAATATGGGTATCAAACGAAAGGGGAAGGCCCCAGGTTTCATTTGTACTTCGACATATTTCGATAAATTTATCTATAACTGAGTTATCGGTAAAAATGCGATTGCAGAAAAACCTTAATATTACCCTACAATATTGTATCAAATCAACATTTGAAGTTGAATTCATCCTGGCCCAATTTGTCAAAATTGAATTCTTGAAAGGCCCCCTAACGTTACCTACGAATACCTCAAAAGAACATTTTTGAAAACCAGTTTTCAATATTATTTTTCAAAATTTGGTAAATTCTTCAGTAGGCAATAATCATACTAATATTATAAATGTGAATGTAGCGATGTTTGGATGTCCAGACGTTTACTTCTGTTACTCAATCACGTGAGAATGGCAAGACGGATTTTGATGAAGTTAGGAACGCATACTATAGTCTGGAAGGAGTTATAGGCTATTTTTTTTTTATTAATTTTAGGGGTTCGGACGCTTCTAGGGACCGTTACGTTTTGATATTTTTTTCCCCCATACAATTCTGAGTATACTTGACCTATACTTATGATATTTCGCATATATGTAGGTATAGGATGGCCCCAGGTTTCATTGGGTCTTCGATATATTTCGATAAATTTATCTATAACTGAGTTATCGGTAAAAATGCGATTGCAGAAAAACCTTAATATTACCCTAGAATATTGTATCAAATCAACATTTGAAGTTGAATTCATCCTGGCAAACTTTGTCAAAATTGAATTCTTGAAAGGCCCCCTAACGTTACCAACGAATACCGCAAAAGAAAATTTTTGAATACTCTTTTTTCAAAATTTTCAAAATATTCGAATTTGGTAAATTCTTCAGTAGGCAACAATCCTACTAATATTATAAATGTGAATGTAGCGATGTTTGGATGTTTGGATGTTTGGATGTTTGGATGTCCAGACGTTTGCTTTTGTTCCCTAAAAACGTGAGAATGGCTGGACGGATTTTGTTGAAATTTGGCACGCCTACAGGTTATAGTCTGGAAGGAGCTATAGGCTATTTGTTTTTTTAATTTTGGGGGTTCCGACCCTGCTAGGGACCGTTTCTTTTCGAAATTTTTTTTATTCCATATAACTCTAAGTATATTGAACCTATACTTATGATATTTCGCATAAAGGTATAGAAAGATCGTACAATATGGGTATCAAACGAATGGGGAAGGCCCCAGGTTTCATTTTAGCTTCGATATATTTCGATTCGCCCGAAAACCTTAATATTACCCTGCAATATGGGTATCAAACGAAAGGGGATAGCTCCAGGTTTCATTTGGACTTCGATAGGTTTCGATAAATGTATCGATAACTGAGTTATCGGTGAAAATGTTATTGCACAAAAACCTTAAAATTGTCCTACAATATGGGTATCAAAGGAAAGGGGAAGGCCCCAGGTTTCATTTGGACTTCGATATATTTCGATAAACTGATCGATAACTGAGTCATCGGTCAAAATGCGATTGCCAGAAAACCTATATTTTACCCTACAATATGGGTATCAAACGAAAGGAGATAGCTCCAGGTTTCATTTGGACTTCGATATATTTCGATAAGTTTATCGATAAGTGAGTTATCGGTGATTGCCCAAAAAACTTAACATTACCCTATAATATGGGTATAAAACGAAAGGAGAAGGCAGCAGGTTTCATTTGGACTACGATAGGTTTCGATAAATTGATCGATAACTGAGTTATCGGTGAAAATGTTATTGCACAAAAACCTTAAAATTGACCTACAGTATGGGTATCAAACGAAAAGGGAAGGCCCCAGGTTTAAATTTAGCTTTGATATATTTCGATAAATTGATCGATACCTAAGTTATCGGTCAAAATTCGATTGCCCGAAAACCTCTATATTACCCTACAATATGGGTATCAAACGAAAGGAGATAGCTCCAGGTTTCATTTGGACTTCGATATATTTCGATAAGTTTATCGATAACTGAGTCATCGGTCAAAATGCGATTGCCCGAAAACCTCTATATTACCCTACAATATGGGTATCAAACGAAAGGAGATAGCTCCAGGTTTCATTTGGACTTCGATATATTTCGATAAGTTTATCGATAACTGAGTCATCGGTCAAAATTCGATTGCCCGAAAACCTCTATATTACCCTACAATATGGGTATCAAACGAAAGGAGATAGCTCCAGGTTTCATTTGGACTTCGATATATTTCGATAAATTTATCGATAACTGAATTATCGGTGATTGCCCAAAAAGCTTAACATTACCCTATAATATGGGTATAAAACGAAAGGAGAAGGCAGCAGGTTTCATTTGGACTACGATAGGTTTCGATAAATTGATCGATAACTGAGTTATCGGTGAAAATGTGATTGCCCAAAAACCTTAAACTTGACCTATAGTATGGGTATCAAACGAAAGGGGAAGGCCCCAGGTTTAAATTTAGCTTTGATATATTTCGATAAATTGATCGATACCTAAGTTATCGGTCAAAATTCGATTGCCCAAAAACCTTAATATTACCCGGCAATATGGGTATCAATCGAAAGGGGATATCTCCAGGTTTCATTTGGACTTCGATAGGTTTCGATAAATTGATCGATAACTGAGTTATCGGTCAAAATGCGATTGCCCGAAAACTTCTATATTACCCTACAATATGGGTATCAGACGAAAGAAGATAGCTCCAGGTTTCATTTGGACTTCGATATATTTCGATAAATTGATCGATAACTGAGTTATCGGTGAAAATGTGATTGCCCAAAAACCTTAAACTTGACCTATAGTATGGGTATCAAACGAAAGGGGAAGGCCCCAGGTTTAAATTTAGCTTTGATATATTTCGTTAAAATGAAGTTAGGAACGCATACTATAGTCTGGAAGGAGTTATAGGCTATTTTTTTTAAATTAATTTTAGGGGTTCGGACGCTTCTAGGGACCGTTACGTTTTGATATTTTTTTCCCCCATACAATTCTGAGTATACTTGACCTATACTTATGATATTTCTCATATATGTAGGTATAGGATGGCCCCAGGTTTCATTGGGTCTTCGATATATTTCGATAAATTTATCTATAACTGAGTTATCGGTAAAAATGCGATTGCAGAAAAACCTTAATATTACCCTACAATATTGTATCAAATCAACATTTGAAGTTGAATTCATCCTGGCAAAATTTGTCAAAATTGAATTCTTGAAAGGCCCCCTAACGTTACCAACGAATACCGCAAAAGAAAATTTTTGAATACTCTTTTTTCAAAATTTTCAAAATATTCGAATTTGGTAAATTCTTCAGTAGGCAACAATCCTACTAATATTATAAATGTGAATGTAGCGATGTTTGGATGTTTGGATGTTTGGATGTTTGGATGTCCAGACGTTTGCTTTTGTTCCCTAAAAACGTGAGAATGGCTGGACGGATTTTGTTGAAATTTGGCACGCCTACAGGTTATAGTCTGGAAGGAGCTATAGGCTATTTGTTTTTTTAATTTTGGGGGTTCCGACCCTGCTAGGGACCGTTTCTTTTCGAAATTTTTTTTATTCCATATAACTCTAACTATATTGAACCTATACTTATGATATTTCGCATAAAGGTATAGAAAGATCGTACAATATGGGTATCAAACGAAAGGGGAAGGCCCCAGGTTTAATTTTAGCTTCGATATATTTCGATAAATTGATCGATAACTAAGTTATCGGTCAAACTTCGATTGCCCGAAAACCTTAATATTACCCTGCAATATGGGTATCAAACGAAAGGGGATAGCTCCAGGTTTCATTTGGACTTCGATAGGTTTCGATAAATGTATCGATAACTGAGTTATCGGTGAAAATGTTATTGCACAAAAACCTTAAAATTGTCCTACAATATGGGTATCAAAGGAAAGGGGAAGGCCCCAGGTTTCATTTGGACTTCGATATATTTCGATAAATTGATCGATAACTGAGTCATCGGTCAAAATGCGATTGCCAGAAAACCTATATTTTACCCTACAATATGGGTATCAAACGAAAGGAGATAGCTCCAGGTTTCATTTGGACTTCGATATATTTCGATAAGTTTATCGATAAGTGAGTTATCGGTGATTGCCCAAAAAACTTAACATTCCCTATAATATGGGTATAAAACGAAAGGAGAAGGCAGCAGGTTTCATTTGGACTACGATAGGTTTCGATAAATTGATCGATAACTGAGTTATCGGTGAAAATGTTATTGCAAAAAACCTTAAAATTGACCTACAGTATGGGTATCAAACGAAAAGGGAAGGCCCCAGGTTTAAATTTAGCTTTGATATATTTCGATAAATTGATCGATACCTAAGTTATCGGTCAAAATTCGATTGCCCGAAAACCTCTATATTACCCTACAATATGGGTATCAAACGAAAGGAGATAGCTCCAGGTTTCATTTGGACTTCGATATATTTCGATAAGTTTATCGATAACTGAGTCATCGGTCAAAATGCGATTGCCCGAAAACCTCTATATTACCCTACAATATGGGTATCAAACGAAAGGAGATAGCTCCAGGTTTCATTTGGACTTCGATATATTTCGATAAGTTTATCGATAACTGAGTCATCGGTCAAAATTCGATTGCCCGAAAACCTCTATATTACCCTACAATATGGGTATCAAACGAAAGGAGATAGCTCCAGGTTTTATTTGGACTTCGATATATTTCGATAAATTTATCGATAACTGAATTATCGGTGATTGCCCAAAAAGCTTAACATTACCCTATAATATGGGTATAAAACGAAAGGAGAAGGCAGCAGGTTTCATTTGGACTACGATAGGTTTCGATAAATTGATCGATAACTGAGTTATCGGTGAAAATGTGATTGCCCAAAAACCTTAAACTTGACCTATAGTATGGGTATCAAACGAAAGGGGAAGGCCCCAGGTTTAAATTTAGCTTTGATATATTTCGATAAATTGATCGATACCTAAGTTATCGGTCAAAATTCGATTGCCCAAAAACCTTAATATTACCCGGCAATATGGGTATCAATCGAAAGGGGATATCTCCAGGTTTCATTTGGACTTCGATAGGTTTCGATAAATTGATCGATAACTGAGTTATCGGTCAAAATGCGATTGCCCGAAAACGTCTATATTACCCTACAATATGGGTATCAGACGAAAGAAGATAGCTCCAGGTTTCATTTGGACTTCGATATATTTCGATAAATTGATCGATAACTGAGTTATCGGTGAAAATGTGATTGCCCAAAAACCTTAAACTTGACCTATAGTATGGGTATCAAACGAAAGGGGAAGGCCCCAGGTTTAAATTTAGCTTTGATATATTTCGATAAAATGAAGTTAGGAACGCATACTATAGTCTGGAAGGAGTTATAGGCTATTTTTTTTTTATTAATTTTAGGGGTTCGGACGCTTCTAGGGACCGTTACGTTTTGATATTTTTTTCCCCCATACAATTCTGAGTATACTTGACCTATACTTATGATATTTCGCATATATGTAGGTATAGGATGGCCCCAGGTTTCATTGGGTCTTCGATATATTTCGATAAATTTATCTATAACTGAGTTATCGGTAAAAATGCGATTGCAGAAAAACCTTAATATTACCCTACAATATTGTATCAAATCAACATTTGAAGTTGAATTCATCCTGGCAAAATTTGTCAAAATTGAATTCTTGAAAGGCCCCCTAACGTTACCAACGAATACCGCAAAAGAAAATTTTTGAATACTCTTTTTTCAAAATTTTCAAAATATTCGAATTAGGTAAATTCTTCAGTAGGCAACAATCCTACTAATATTATAAATGTGAATGTAGCGATGTTTGGATGTTTGGATGTTTGGATGTCCAGACGTTTGCTTTTGTTCCCTAAAAACGTGAGAATGGCTGGACGGATTTTGTTGAAATTTGGCACGCCTACAGGTTATAGTCTGGAAGGAGCTATAGGCTATTTGTTTTTTTAATTTTGGGGGTTCCGACCCTGCTAGGGACCGTTTCTTTCGAAATTTTTTTTATTCCATATAACTCTAACTATATTGAACCTATACTTATGATATTTCGCATAAAGGTATAGAAAGATCGTACAATATGGGTATCAAACGAAAGGGGAAGGCCCCAGGTTTCATTTTAGCTTCGATATATTTCGATAAATTGATCGATAACTAAGTTATCGGTCAAACTTCGATTGCCCGAAAACCTTAATATTACCCTGCAATATGGGTATCAAACGAAAGGGGATAGCTCCAGGTTTCATTTGGACTTCGATATATTTCGATAAGTTTATCGATAACTGAGTCATCGGTCAAAATTCGATTGCCCGAAAACCTCTATATTACCCTACAATATGGGTATCAAACGAAAGGAGATAGCTCCAGGTTTCATTTGGACTTCGATATATTTCGATAAATTTATCGATAACTGAATTATCGGTGATTGCCCAAAAAGCTTAACATTACCCTATAATATGGATATAAAACGAAAGGAGAAGGCAGCAGGTTTCATTTGGACTACGATAGGTTTCGATAAATTGATCGATAACTGAGTTATCGGTGAAAATGTGATTGCCCAAAAACCTTAAACTTGACCTATAGTATGGGTATCAAAGGAAAGGGGAAGGCCCCAGGTTTCATTTGGACTTCGATATATTTCGATAAATTGATCGATAACTGAGTCATCGGTCAAAATGCGATTGCCAGAAAACCTATATTTTACCCTACAAAATGGGTATCAAACGAAAGGAGATAGCTCCAGGTTTCATTTGGACTTCGATGTATTTCGATAAGTTTATCGATAAGTGAGTTATCGGTGATTGCCCAAAAAACTTAACATTACCCTATAATATGGGTATAAAACGAAAGGAGAAGGCAGCAGGTTTCATTTGGACTACGATAGGTTTCGATAAATTGATCGATAACTGAGTTATCGGTGAAAATGTTATTGCACAAAAACCTTAAAATTGACCTACAGTATGGGTATCAAACGAAAGGGGAAGGCCCCAGGTTTAAATTTAGCTTTGATATATTTCGATAAATTGATCGATACCTAAGTTATCGGTCAAAATTCGATTGCCCGAAAACCTCTATATTACCCTACAATATGGGTATCAAACGAAAGGAGATAGCTCCAGGTTTCATTTGGACTTCGATATATTTCGATAAGTTTATCGATAACTGAATTATCGGTGATTGCCCAAAAAGCTTAACATTACCCTATAATATGGATATAAAACGAAAGGAGAAGGCAGCAGGTTTCATTTGGACTACGATAGGTTTCGATAAATTGATCGATAACTGAGTTATCGGTGAAAATGTGATTGCCCAAAAACCTTAAACTTGACCTATAGTATGGGTATCAAACGAAAGGGGAAGGCCCCAGGTTTAAATTTAGCTTTGATATATTTCGATAAATTGATCGATACCTAAGTTATCGGTCAAAATTCGATTGCCCAAAAACCTTAATATTACCCGGCAATATGGGTATCAATCGAAAAGGGATATCTCCAGGTTTCATTTGGACTTCGATAGGTTTCGATAAATTGATCGATAACTGAGTTATCGGTCAAAATGCGATTGCCCGAAAACTTCTATATTACCCTACAATATGGGTATCAGACGAAAGAAGATAGCTCCAGGTTTCATTTGGACTCCGATATATTTCGATAAATTGATCGATACCTAAGTTATCGGTCAAAATTCGATTGCCCAAAAACCTTAATATTACCCGGCAATATGGGTATCAATCGAAAGGGGATATCTCCAGGTTTCATTTGGACTTCGATATATTTCGATAAATTGATCGATACCTAAGTTATCGGTCAAAATTCGATTGCCCGAAAACCTCTATATTACCCTACAATATGGGTATCAAACGAAAGGAGATAGCTCCAGGTTTCATTTGGACTTCGATATATTTCGATAAGTTTATCGATAACTGAGTCATCGGTCAAAATTCGATTGCCCGAAAACCTCTATATTACCCTACAATATGGGTATCAAACGAAAGGAGATAGCTCCAGGTTTCATTTGGACTTCGATATATTTCGATAAATTTATCGATAACTGAATTATCGGTGATTGCCCAAAAAGCTTAACATTACCCTATAATATGGATATAAAACGAAAGGAGAAGGCAGCAGGTTTCATTTGGACTACGATAGGTTTCGATAAATTGATCGATAACTGAGTTATCGGTGAAAATGTGATTGCCCAAAAACCTTAAACTTGACCTATAGTATGGGTATCAAACGAAAGGGGAAGGCCCCAGGTTTAAATTTAGCTTTGATATATTTCGATAAATTGATCGATACCTAAGTTATCGGTCAAAATTCGATTGCCCGAAAACCTCTATATTACCCTACAATATGGGTATCAAACGAAAGGAGATAGCTCCAGGTTTCATTTGGACTTCGATATATTTCGATAAGTTTATCGATAACTGAGTCATCGGTCAAAATTCGATTGCCCGAAAACCTCTATATTACCCTACAATATGGGTATCAAACGAAAGGAGATAGCTCCAGGTTTCATTTGGACTTCGATATATTTCGATAAATTTATCGATAACTGAATTATCGGTGATTGCCCAAAAAGCTTAACATTACCCTATAATATGGATATAAAACGAAAGGAGAAGGCAGCAGGTTTCATTTGGACTACGATAGGTTTCGATAAATTGATCGATAACTGAGTTATCGGTGAAAATGTGATTGCCCAAAAACCTTAAACTTGACCTATAGTATGGGTATCAAACGAAAGGGGAAGGCCCCAGGTTTAAATTTAGCTTTGATATATTTCGATAAATTGATCGATACCTAAGTTATCGGTCAAAATTCGATTGCCCAAAAACCTTAATATTACCCGGCAATATGGGTATCAATCGAAAGGGGATATCTCCAGGTTTCATTTGGACTTCGATAGGTTTCGATAAATTGATCGATAACTGAGTTATCGGTCAAAATGCGATTGCCCGAAAACTTCTATATTACCCTACAATATGGGTATCAGACGAAAGAAGATAGCTCCAGGTTTCATTTGGACTTCGATATATTTCGATAAATTGATCGATAACTGAGTTATCGGTGAAAATGTGATTGCCCAAAAACCTTAAACTTGACCTATAGTATGGGTATCAAACGAAAGGGGAAGGCCCCAGGTTTAAATTTAGCTTTGATATATTTCGATAAAATGAAGTTAGGAACGCATACTATAGTCTGGAAGGAGTTATAGGCTATTTTTTTTTTATTAATTTTAGGGGTTCGGACGCTTCTAGGGACCGTTACGTTTTGATATTTTTTTCCCCCATACAATTCTGAGTATACTTGACCTATACTTATGATATTTCGCATATATGTAGGTATAGGATGGCCCCAGGTTTCATTGGGTCTTCGATATATTTCGATAAATTTATCTATAACTGAGTTATCGGTAAAAATGCGATTGCAGAAAAACCTTAATATTACCCTACAATATTGTATCAAATCAACATTTGAAGTTGAATTCATCCTGGCAAAATTTGTCAAAATTGAATTCTTGAAAGGCCCCCTAACGTTACCAACGAATACCGCAAAAGAAAATTTTTGAATACTCTTTTTTCAAAATTTTCAAAATATTCGAATTTGGTAAATTCTTCAGTAGGCAACAATATTATATAAATATGAAATCTTAAAGTATATTATTGATTTTGAAAGGCCCCCTAACTACTTACATCCCGAGCAACGCCGGGTACCCTGCTAGTCTATATATAAAAATGAAAATGTAGTTTTCCCAGTTAGGCTGTGTGCCGATCGGGCGTCATCCCGAACAAAAAAAAAAAAATTGTGATCAGTAAATCTGACAAAATATCGGAAAGTATCCACCAAAAATTGCCTAATGGCTTCTGTTATTGTTATGCAACATACGTTTGTACATATCGTTGTTGCCTATGCGAAACCACCTATCGACCAAATGCAAAACTTCCCAAATCACAAAAGTGCAAAACCGCCTATAGGCAAAATAATTCCACAAAAAACTAACTCACTACTTAAAAGTTTAGTTGAATTCTATGTTATTCAGGTAAATATTATCTTTTAAAAATAGAAACAAAAATTAAGTTAAAACATTAGCTATACATAGAAGTTAGGTTTTGCTCTCCTGTAAAATTTGACTGCTTTCAGATAGGTGGTTTTGCAAAGGCATCAACGATATGGATTCTGTGGTTCTTTTTTTTTTTTTTTTTTTTTTAGAACAACGAGGTCTAAACCTGTATCCGGAGAGCACAAATATTATATTATTAGCAAAAGGAATGAACAATAACTCATAAATTTTTTCCAAAAAAGGGGTTCTTGCGGATATCTGCCTAGGATTTGAGTGAAAGTTTTAAACAGAATATACACATATGCATAAAAGTGCAAAAATTACACAGGTTGCACGTTGGAATACGTACAACAAAAATTCCCAAATTGTACACCAAAGGCTGTGTTCCAAATGGTTGAAAAAAGCAAAATTTTGACAGAGCGATGGTAAATTCTGACAGTTATCGTGGTAAATATAAAGGTAAAATTTTGACAACCAATAATGTCGACACAGAGATGCATGTGCTGTTTAGATTCATATTATTTCACATAAAGTTATGTTCACACGCGTTATTAAACACAAAAATATAATATAATGCCAAATAGCAAATATTCGTTCACCATAGGAAATTTGTTCACCTCATTTTACTCTGACGAAAACAAATATCATTTGATACACAGCCAAAGTCACAAAAGCCATAAGGCACTGATATGCATTGCAGAGTTAAAGAACTACGAAGGAAGAACATTGACAGGACTACGTCTGTCGGGTCAGCTAGTCTATATATAAAAATGAAAATGTAGTTTTCCCAGTAAGGCTGTGTGCCGATCGGGCGTTTTCTAAATCTTCAATTTAATCATATATTAGCTAAAGAAGTTTAGCTACCATATAAATTGTGGTCAGTTGAGATGACTGGTATTATACATTCATTAAAAGGTATTTTTAGCTTCGGCACTAACCACGGTTAAGAATCTTGCTTAATTCACCTTATTTGGTAGATGTCTTAAATATTGTGGTGAATGGCCTGAACTTTTCGCCGTTCACCTTATTTGCGGTGGATGGCTCAAACATTGTGGTGAATGGCCTGTAATCTATATCATGGTGAAGAATTTGTAATCTATATATATAAAAATGAATTGGCGTTCGTATATACCGTAAGATCTCCGGATCGGCTCAACCGATTTTAAATATTTTTTCTTTAATGTTTCCGATCTGTTTCATTTCTCATTTACCACATAAATTCTTTTTTTTCTAATCTCAATTTAAAATTTTGTTAGCTAATACTCAATAACGGCTTAACCGATTTTCAAAATTTTTCCTTTTCTTTATTCTATCGGACATAGTGTTTATTTATATAGAACAAAACATTTTCTAAATCCTCAATTTAATCATATATTAGCTAAAGAAGTTTAGCTACCATATAAATTGTAGTCAGTTGAGATCACTGGTATTCTAACTGAAATGTTCCTGTAGGGAACTTAATGCCATACAGATTTTTTCCGTTTTATATTTAAAAATACAAATACATTCATTAAAAGGTATTTTTAGCTTCGGCACTAACCACGGTTAAAAATCTTGCTTAATTCACCTTATTTGGTAGATGTCTTAAATATTGTGGTGAATGGCCTGAACTTTTCGCCGTTCACCTTATTTGCGGTGGATGGCTCAAACATTGTGGTGAATGGCCTGTAATCTATATCATGGTGAAGAATTTGTAATCTATATATATAAAAATGAATTGGCGTTCGTATATACCGTAAGATCTCCGGATCGGCTCAACCGATTTTAAATATTTTTTCTTTAATGTTTCCGATCTGTTTCATTTCTCATTTACCACATAAATTCTTTTTTTTCTAATCTCAATTTAAAATTTTGTTAGCTAATACTCAATAACGGCTTAACCGATTTTCAAAATTTTTCCTTTTCTTTATTCTATCGGACATAGTGTTTATTTATATAGAACAAAACATTTTCTAAATCCTCAATTTAATAATATATTAGCTAAAGAAATTTAGCTACCATATAAATTGTAGTCAGTTGAGATCACTGGTATTCTAACTGAAATGTTCCTGTAGGGAACTTAATGCCATACAGATTTTTTCCGTTTTATATTTAAAAATACAAATACATTCATTAAAAGGTATTTTTAGCTTCGGCACTAACCACGGTTAAAAATCTTGCTTAATTCACCTTATTTGGTAGATGTCTTAAATATTGTGGTGAATGGCCTGAACTTTTCGCCGTTCACCTTATTTGCGGTGGATGGCTCAAACATTGTGGTGAATGGCCTGTAATCTATATCATGGTGAAGAAGTTGTAATCTATATATATAAAAATGAATTGGCGTTCGTATATACCATAAGATCTCCGGATCGGCTCAACCGATTTTAAATATTTTTTCTTTAATGTTTCCGATCTGTTTGATGTCTCATTTACCACATAAATTTTTTTTTTCTAATCTCAATTTAAAATTTTTTTACCTAATACTCAATAACGGCTTAACCGATTTTCAAATCGGACATAGTGTTTATTTATATAGAACAAAACATTTTCTAAATCTTCAATTGAATCATATATTAGCTAAAGAAGTTTAGCTACCATATAAATTTTGGTCAGTTGAGATCACTGGTATTCTAACTGAAATGTTCCTGTAGGGAACTTAATGCCATACAGATTTTTTCCGTTTTATATTTAAAATACAAATACATTCATTAAAAGGTATTTTTAGCTTCGGCACTAACCACGGTTAAGAATCTTACTTAATTCACCTTATTTGGTAGATGTCTTAAATATTGTGGTGAATGGCCTGAACTTTTCGCCGTTCACCTTATTTGCGGTGGATGGCTCAAACATTGTGGTGAATGGCCTGTAATCTATATCATGGTGAAGAATTTGTAGTCTATATATATAAAAATGAATTGGCGTTCGTATATACCGTAAGATCTCCGGCTCGGCTCAACCGATTTTAAATATTTTTTCTTTAATGTTTCCGATCTGTTTGATGTCTCATTTACCACATAAATTTTTTTTTTTTCTAATCTCAATTTAAAATTTTTTTAGCTAATACTCAATAACGGCTGAACCGATTTTCAAATCGGACATAGTGTTTATTTATATAGAACAAAACATTTTCTAAATCTTCAATTGAATCATATATTAGCTAAAGAAGTTTAGCTACCATATAAATTTTGGTCAGTTGAGATCACTTTTATTCTAACTGAAATGTTCCTGTAGGGAACTTAATGCCATACAGATTTTTTCCGTTCTATATTTAAAAATACAAATACATTCATTAAAAGGTATTTTTAGCTTCGGCACTAACCACGGTTAAGAATCTTGCTTAATTCACCTTATTTGGTAGATGTCTTAAACATTGTGGTGAATGGCCTGTAATCTATGTTATGGTGAAGAAGTTGTAATCTATATATATAAAAATGAATTGGCGTTTGTATGTACCGTAAGATCTCCGGATCGGCTCAACCGATTTTAAATATTTTTTCTTTAATGTTTCCGATCTGTTTGATGTCTCATTTACCACATAAATTTTTTTTTTCTAATCTCAATTTAAAATTTTTTTTAGCTAATACTCAATAACGGCTTAACCGATTTTCAAATCGGACATAGTGTTTATTTATATAGAACAAAACATTTTCTAAATCTTCAATTTAATCATATATTAGCTAAAGAAGTTTAGCTACCATATAAATTTTGGTCAGTTGAGATCACTGGTATTCTAACTGAAATGTTCCTGTAGGGAACTTAATGCCATACAGATTTTTTCTGTTTTATATTTAAAAATACAAATGGTGAATTCCTTTTCGCTACTATTGCGAATGTTGAAAAAGTGAATGAATGAAAAGTTTTGATTGTGAATATAGGTTGTTATTCCGTCCTTTTTCATAATCTATGTTATGGTGAAGAATTTGTAATCTATATATATAAAAATGAATTGGCGTTCGTATATACCTTAAGATCTCCGGATCGGCTCAACCGATTTTAAATATTTTTTCTTTAATGTTTCCAATCTGTTTCATGTCTCATTTACCACATAAATTCTTTTTTTTCTAATCTCAATTTAAAATTTTTTTAGCTAATACTCAGTAACGGCTTTACCGATTTTCAAAATTTTTCCTTTTCTTTATTCTATCGGACATAGTGTTTATTTATATAGAACAAAACATTTTCTAAATCTTCAATTTAATCATATATAAGCTAAAGAAGTTTAGCTACCATATAAATTGTGGTCAGTTGAGATCACTGGTAGTCTAACTGAAATGTTCCTGTAGGGAACTTAATGCCATACAGATTTTTTCCGTTTTATATTTAAAAATACAAATACATTCATTAAAAGGTATTTTTAGCTTCGGCACTAACCACGGTTAAAAATCTTGCTTAATTCACCTTATTTGGTAGATGTCTTAAATATTGTGGTGAATGGCCTGAACTTTTCGCCGTTCACCTTATTTGCGGTGGATGGCTCAAACATTGTGGTGAATGGCCTGTAATCTATATCATGGTGAAGAAGTTGTAATCTATATATATAAAAATGAATTGGCGTTTGTATGTACCGTAAGATCTCCGGATCGGCTCAACCGATTTTAAATATTTTTTCTTTAATGTTTCCGATCTGTTTGATGTCTCATTTACCACATAAATTTTTTTTTTCTAATCTCAATTTAAAATTTTTTTTAGCTAATACTCAATAACGGCTTAACCGATTTTCAAATCGGACATAGTGTTTATTTATATAGAACAAAACATTTTCTAAATCTTCAATTTAATCATATATTAGCTAAAGAAGTTTAGCTACCATATAAATTTTGGTCAGTTGAGATCACTGGTATTCTAACTGAAATGTTCCTGTAGGGAACTTAATTGCCATACAGATTTTTTCTGTTTTATATTTAAAAATACAAATGGTGAATTCCTTTTCGCTACTATTGCGAATGTTGAAAAAGTGAATGAATGAAAAGTTTTGATTGTGAATATAGGTTGTTATTCCGTCCTTTTTCATAATCTATGTTATGGTGAAGAATTTGTAATCTATATATGAAATGAATTGGCGTTCGTATATACCATAAGATCTCCGTATCGGCTCAACCGATTTTAAATATTTTTTCTTTACTGTTTCCAATCTGTTTCATGTCTCATTTACCACATAAATTTTTTTTTCCTAATCTCAATTTAAAATTTTTTTAGCTAATACTCAATAACGGCTTAACCGATTTACAAAATTTTTTCTTTCTTTATTCTATCGGACATAGTGTTTATTTATATAGAACAAAATATTTTCTAAATCCTCAATTTAATCATATATTAGCTAAAGAAGTTTAGCTACCATATAAATTGTAGTCAGTTGAGATCACTGGTATTCTAACTGAAAGGTTCCTGCAGGGAAGACAACAACCAAAAGTTTTGATTGTGATCATGGTACAAAAGAAGGTAATTTCACTGTCAAATTTTCGTTGTTGTTGCTCACTACCTGACAAGTAAAAAGTTCTGACATTCCATGCTACCACTTATTCTTGAGAAAATCCACCTTTTTCTGT
This sequence comes from Sphenella marginata, assembly GCA_951509765.1. NCBI lineage: Eukaryota > Metazoa > Arthropoda > Insecta > Diptera > Tephritidae > Sphenella > Sphenella marginata. Next base: position 125,599,893 of record OX608078.1, read on the forward strand.
CATATATTGACAATTAAAAAGATTTTTTCAAAATAGTTTTTTTCTGCTGAAAGAAAAATAAAAAATTTGAAAACAAATAAATTTTAATAAAAAAATAAAGAATAATAAAATGAGTTGCCTTATTCCAAGTTGTGTAAATAAACGGCAGCTGGGTAAGAGCAAAAATATTAACTTTTTTACTTTTCCAACAAATCCACACATTCGAGCGAAGTGGTTGCAGGCATGCGAGCTTCGCGAATGCGACTTGCCTAAAGTGCCTTATGTGTGTTCGTCACACTTTGCAAGTGATGAAATGGGTACCGTAAAAAACAAATCCGAATAAGCCGGAGCGCAATTCCAACAAATAGAAGGTATGTAACCTTTTTTTTAATCCAAATGGACGGTTGAACATTTACATTTACTTTTTATTAAATGTTTTAGTGTCCAAGAGTCGCATATTCGAGTGGAAGAGGCAAACAGCCTGCAAAAATACTTAGAGTTTTTGGAAGGGTAAGCACCTTATATCTTAATCATTATCCTAATATTAATCTTAATTAATATTGTAAATGCGAATGTTGCAGGATGAATGCCATATCTGTGGAGGAAGCGGAAGATGATTTGGATCAATATCTGAAATATTTGGAGGGGTATGTAAATTAAATTTGTTTATATTTAAGTAGAAAAACAATAATGATCCAAAAAACCAAAAAAAATGAAAAAAATTACGACGTAGGTAGCTATTTTTTTAATTTTATGTAAGTTTTCGCCAAACCAACCTTACAAAACCTTATATACCTTATAAAAATATGTAATTTATTTACGCTCATACATACTTTGTTAAATATTGTTCTACTTTTAGTCTGTTTGTTTACCTACTTATGTACACATTTGTAACTATGTTGTAATTATAATTAGCTGTTTGTCAAACTGTTGCAATTTATCTATACTTTCGAACTTAACTATGTAACTTTATATGTACAAAATTTTCCGCTTGTCTCCGTTTTATTTTTGGCACTTCGATCACTCGTTGGCCAGCATACGATTTTTGTTAATTTCTAATTGATGTTTAAACAAAAAATTTAGATAAAATAAACAAAAAAAATGACCCTTTAACTCGAGTTTATGGCTCAACCTGAACGCCATATAAAAATTTGATAAATAATTTAATATATAAATTTGTTAATAAAAAAATGTTACTGAAATAGCTGTGTTTTATTTCCATTCTTCAACCTTTAAGGCTGATTTAAACGGGTCAATTTGCTATTCGATTTTTGTCGTTCCACCGCAATTTGACCAAAATCGACGAGAAAATCTAACCGCTATTTATCCGTTTAAATTAGCCTTCAGGTTTTAGAAAATAGTTTTTCTTTATACCCTGATTTTCATTTTAAAATTAATTTAAAAGTGGTGATTTAAAGCACAGAACTATGCTTTAATAACCAATTCGCTCTACTTGAGCTTTTCGAATCGTGTTGGCTTGGAAAAAAATTCTATAAATACTTTCAAAGAGATATACTTCAAAAATCAGTACACAAACAAATTTTTTTTGAAAATGCCCAATTTATTTTTCTAAAATACCCTTTTCTCAATATATGTGATTGGGCAACGCTATGCTATCTTTTGAAAACAAAGGAAATAACAGAAAACTTTTTTTTAATCAAAAGTGAAGCTAGATTGACAACTCATTTTTGACAGTGAAATTACCTTCTTTTTTGTATCATGATTGTGATTATAGATTTTTATTCCGTAATTTTTCCAAATGGTGAATTCCTTTTCGCTACCTTATTGCGGTGGATGGCTCAAACATTGTGGTGAATGGCCTGTAATCTATATCATGGTGAAGAAGTTGTAATCTATATATATAAAAATGAATTGGCGTTCGTATATACCGTAAGATCTCCGGATCGGCTCAACCGATTTTAAATATTTTTTCTTTAATGTTTCCGATCTGTTTGATGTCTCATTTACCACATAAATTTTTTTTTTTCTAATCTCAATTTAAAATTTTTTTAGCTAATACTCAATAACAGCTTAACCGATTTTCAAAATTTTTCCCTTTATTTATTCTATCGGACATAGTGTTTATTTATATAGAACAAAACATTTTATAAATCTTCAATTTAATCATATATTAGCTAAAGAAGTTTAGCTACCATATAAATTGTGGTCAGTTGAGATCACTGATATTCTAACTGAAATGTTCCTGTAGGGAACTTAATGCCATACAGATTTTTTCCGTTTTATATTTAAAATACAAATACATTCATTAAAAGGTATTTTTAGCTTCGGCACTAACCACGGTTAAGAATCTTGCTTAATTCACCTTATTTGGTAGATGTCTTAAATATTGTGGTGAATGGCCTGAACTTTTCGCCGTTCACCTTATTTGCGGTGGATGGCTCAAACATTGTGGTGAATGGCCTGTAATCTTTATCATGGTGAAGAAGTTGTAATCTATATATAAAAATGAAAATGTAGTTTTCCCAGTTAGGCTGTGTGCCGATCGGGCATCATCCCGAACAAAAAAAAAAAATTGTGATCAGTAAATCTGACAAAATATC